>JAOEHY010049773.1:0-10797 GCA_025447955.1 Psilopsiagon aurifrons
TTGAAGTCCAGGGCAGTGAGCTTGCTGCACGCTCTTCTCACTGTCCTGAGGATCTCAAACTCGACCATCTCATGATCGCTGCAACCAAGGCTGCCCTGGAGCATCACATTTCCAACCAGCCCTTCCCTGTCGGTGAGCACGAGATCAAGCATGGCACCTCTCATTGTCGGCTCCTCTATTACTTGCAGAAGGATGTTGTCATCTGCACATTCAAGGAACTTCCTGGATTGCTTGTACTGGGCCGTATCATCTCTCCAACAGATATCAGGGTGGTTGAAGTCCCCCATGAGAACAAGGGCCTGCGAGAGTGAGACTGTTCCTACCTGTCTATAGAGCGTTTCATACACAAAGTCCTCTTGATCAGGCGGTCTGTAGCGGATCCCCACAATAATGTCTCCCAACGCTGTTCTCCCTTTAACCCTGACCCACAAAGTCTCTGTCGACTGCTCACCTGTCACCAAACAGAGTTCCATACTCTCCAGCCCATCTGTAACATAAATAGCAACTCCCCCTTCCTGCCTACCAGGCCTGTCTTTCCTAAAGAGCCTGTAATCTTCCATTCCAACACACCAGTCATAGGTGCCTTCCCACCATGTTTCTGTGGC
Organism: Psilopsiagon aurifrons; assembly: GCA_025447955.1. Lineage (NCBI taxonomy): Eukaryota > Metazoa > Chordata > Aves > Psittaciformes > Psittacidae > Psilopsiagon > Psilopsiagon aurifrons. The sequence goes on from JAOEHY010049773.1 coordinate 606, forward strand.
GCCTATGATATCATACCCCGTAAACATGCACACATCTCTAATTCCTCTTATTTGTTCCCCGTGCTATGGGCATTTGTATTGAGATATCTGCCCCAAGCTCCAGATCAATTCCATCTCCTCAGATATTTTCTCCTCTGCTAATCTACTTATTCATTAGTGTAGTGTGAACTGAAGTTTGTTTTGTTACTTTAAAAATTCCTTTAACCTGAACAAGCTGTAGCATAAGGGAAAAAATGGTCTTAGAACTAACATAGTAATGATCTTCAGTTCCCAGAATGCAGGAGATTCTGTAAAGAAGTAAAAGAATCAATTTCCAAGATTTGTTATGTATTTCTTGTATGTGCATATGTGTGTGTGCACATATGTGAACTTTCATGAAAATGTACTTGAAAGAAATAAAGTTTTATTTTCAAATGTCACTACAACAAATAAAATGTCCTTGAAAAATAGGAAGCAATATAGCAAAGACATTTTTATACAGAACAGTCCAAGTCAAATCATACTGCATGTGATTCTATACCTTCTATCAAGCCTTTATTTATTTGTACTGGAACGATCTCAGGCAAAATCATTTGGTCTGTGTAAATGTACCTGTTTTGGTTAATGTTCCTTGCTGTTCCAAAAATTAGTTCTACTTGTCCAGTATAGAAATGTAACCTCACAGGATGATGGACATCTCAAAAAGAATGTTCACATGTAATGGGAAGGAGAAAAGAGAGAGAGAGACATTAAACACCTGGCATGGTTTAGTGGAAGTGTCCCTGCCCATGGCAGGGGGCTGGAGCTAGATGATCTTAAGGCCCTTTCCAACCCTAACTATTCTATGATTCTATGAGAAAAGGAGAAGCTGAGAGACACTGTGCAGCAGGAAAATCATGACATTGTCACCATCACAGAAACGTGATGAGACAGGCCACACAATTGGAGTGTTGCGATGGATAGCTACAGGTTCTTCAGAAGCAGTAGGCAAGGAAATAGAGATGATGGGGTTGCACTGTATGTCAAGGAGTTCATCAACTTCCTGGAACTTAATATCATAAAAAGTTTGAATGTTTGTGGGTAACAATCAGGGGGAAGGCCAACCAAGCAGGTATCCTGATGAGAGTCCACCATAGAACACCCAACCAGAAGTTATAGATGAATCATTCTTCAAACAATTGGAGTTTCATAATCTCTAGCTCTTGTTCTCATAAGGGACTTCAATTTACCAGAAGTCTATTAGAAGTACAGTACAGCAGAGAGAAAACAGCCCAGGAGGTTCTTGGAGCATGTGGAAGATAACTTCCTGGTCCAGCTGGTGAGTTAACCAACTAGGTCAGATCTGAGTGGATTGAGGTTTTGGACGTGATGCCTCTCTACAAAAAAGGCATTAAGGAAGACCCTGAAAACTAGAGACCTCTACACCTGACCTCAGTGCCAGGGAAGGTCATGGAGCAGATCATCCTAAGTGCAATCATTGAGTGGGAAAACAAAGGGATCAGGCACAGTCAACATGAGTTCATGAAGGGCAGGTCCTGCTTGACCAGCCTGATCTCCTTCTATGAAAAGGTGACCCGCCTGGTTGATGAGGGAAAGGCTGTAGACATGGTTTATTTGACTTCAGTAAAGCATTTAACACTGTCTCCCATAGCGTTCCCTTGGAGAAACTGCATCCTCATGGCCTGGATAGGTGTATTCTTTTCTGGGCAAAAAACTGGCTGAACGGAAGGGCCCAAAGATTAGTGGTGAATAGTGTCACATCTAATTGGCAACCAGTAACAGGTGGTGTCCCCTATGGCTTGGTATTTGGGCCACAGTTGTTTAATATTTTTCTTGTCAATCTGGATGAAAGGATCAAGTGCATCCTGAGTAAGATTACAGATGGCACCAATTGGGTGGGAGTGTTGATCTGCTTGAGCATAAGATGGCTCAGTATAGGGATCTAGACAGATTGGATCAGTAGGCTGAAGCTAATTGTGTGAGGTTCAACAAGGTAAGGCATCAGGTCTTTTATCTTTCTTTTTGTTTTGGTTTAGTTTGGTATTTTTATAATAGGGAAAACAGAATGTCCTCATTTTTATTCCAGATTCTGATGCCATGAGATATGAGTCAGTTCCTAGTTTTTAGATTCCTGAAGCAAACATATTCTGTAACTTTCTTTAATTCTCACGCATCTGTCTTAATATGTAGAGGCTGATCATTCACTGAGTTGTGGACTGGATGTCTTCATATAAGAAATATTATGAGTTCCACATATTTTCATACATTCATTTATAGGATTTCCTGACATAAAATTTCTGTTACAGACCTAACACACAATTTGAAGAAATAAGTTAGTTAAAATCATTGAGGGACACTGCTTAATGTTGGTCAGTGCTGGTCTGTTGTCTGTTATGGCACTAATGAATTTTACAGCTTCCCTTCCTGGAAAACTGCAGTTGCCATGAAAATCTGAGGAAGTCAGGAATTTAAAGTGGTAAAAATGGAATGGGCTAAAAATAAGACAAGGGAAAAGAAAACAAGAAGAAAATTAATCGACATATCTTTTCTTTAGTGAGACAATTCAGAATGTGAAGGGGAGAGTTTCCAACAACAGTTGTTTCTCCCATGCTGCCAATAAATGCAAAAATGGGATCCAAGTCACAAAGCAGATTCAAGGCAAATTACTTTGAATACTCGTACAGTGATTTAGTAATTTATTGATAGGAATGATAGAATGGAACTAACAGAGCCACTGAGATGGAAGATGAAAGGTAAATTATGTTCCAATCAACCATGGTTTTTGATATCAAGGAACAATTACGCAGTGTGTGCTTAAGAACCAATAACCTAAACCAATCAAGACACTATAAACTTGTGTTGCATTATTAGATGTAGTAAGCTGATGCTAAAATAAACTTCTTTACAAATCAGTCATACAGCCCAGATTCAGATGTATTAAATTTCAGGATTTCATCTGCTATCATTATGCATGCTATTAAATTCAATATATCTCTATACATTATTTACTTCCAGTCTATTAATTGGTCACTGTGAAGCTTTTCATTGCTTATAAAATCTTTTATTTGTATGAAATTATAATTTATTTTGGCATACTCCTTCACACTTACAATAGGACAAGGAGGTGTGTGACATATATATATATATTTTTTTTTTCTTTTAAGCTGGATTTACACTGATCCAGTGTACAAATGTCAAATTCTGCTGCCATAGATTATGATGAATGCATCTCCTTTTCAGATTGTTCACTTGGGTTATTATAGCACTTTTTCCTCATTTCATGGTTCTGAAATTTTCATTTGCTCTATAAAACAGATAAGAACACTGTTAATGCAACGTATGTATCTAAAACCGTAAGTTTGCATGGACTTTAATTAATAATTAAATACCTCAAATTGCTTGCTGAATAAAAATAAGTAAAAGTTTATTTAGATATTTTCTTGTATTTAGTCAAATCTAAGACTGAGAAAAACATTAAAATATTTTTAAATTTAGCTCTGTATGTATAATTATTTTAACTGCACACTGTATTCTTTACATGGGAGTTGGATTGAATTACTAAAATCAATAAACCAAATTACTATATGTTATAACTCCATTGACTTCAACAGAATTAAACCAGGGTGCAGTCTGCCTTTTGTATCCACACAGGATATTAAAAGCAGAGAAAGAATATGCCAGCAGTAGCTACACAGATGGAACTGAGAACATGAAATTCTAAAGTTGTAAAATCTACTCTATAGTATCTCAAGTATATGTCTGTGAACGTGTGTGAATGTGTCTGTGTCTGTGTGTATAATTATAGAGGTTATTGAAGTATTCCAGATCACAGGTGCCCAACCAAATTTCTCAGTAGATTGTCAAGCACTTCAGTTTACCAGCAGAGTTGCAAATAAATGCACTTACACCCTCTATCTTCTCCTACCAAAGTATTGCTTTCTCTTTCACCTTTCCCTGCAAGCTCCTAAAGCACGAAGTTTTCTTTCGTATGACACTTTGGTGGCTGGCTTTGCAGAATATGACATGCACAGTAGCCAGAGAAAAGGACTGGCTGATGACCTCAGACCTGCCTGAGTTCTGACTGAAGAATGTGACCATAGGTGGAAGCGCATATGAACTGAAGGTCAGGCATTGCTCAGTATTGATCTAGATTTTCAAAAGCACAATTACGGTAGTCTATACTTGAAATATTTCCCACAGAAATGTGCATTTAACTTTTCTACCCCTGTGTATTCTATTCAATGGGGTTTTTTGTTAACATATTTTGTTAAGGAACCACAGATTTAAAATTAAGAAAGAAGCGCTTTTGTCCCTTTTTATCTTGGTCATAGTAAAGAGTCAGGCTATGAGATTGCATTTTTTAAGTACATGCATATGTGTATACAAATCTTTCTCCCCTAATACTGTTTTAACACCCAGGGCAAAGTCATGTCAATTTGAAAGAGAGTCTAAAAAGATATTAGATATTACACATAGCAAGATAGAAGAGGGAGATCCTATTAGTGTCAGTTTGCAGAAAAGCCTTAAATGTGACACTATATCTAGGTTAGAAATCAGAATCTCTAAATAGCCCTCCAGAAACTAATTCACTGGATCCATAAATTTCCCTGTTCACTAGTTATATGGCCCTTTTCTCTATGCATCTTGCTGTTCCATTACTTTTTGATTGCTTTACCATTTTTGGTTTTGAATGAAAGCAAAGAAAGTATAGAAGTTTATTGAAGTCTGCAGGTTATTCTTGCTGGACTTCGGAATTAACCAAAATCAGTAAAGTAAAGCAGGAGTGTCTGTCTTTTCTGCAGTTTTCTGTTGCTCTTCTGCAATAACAGGTGCTGTGGTTTAAGCCCCTCAGTCATGCAGTTTGCTCACTCACTCCCCCCTCTTTCTTTCCCCCAGCTCCAGGGGGGATGGGGAGGAGAATCGAAAGAATGCAGCTCCCACAGGTTGAGGTAAGAACAGTCCAGTAACTAAAGTATAATAGAAACCACTACTGCTACCACCAATAATAACAATGACCAGGGAGATACAAGGGAAGAAAATACAATCACTCACCACCCAATACCAAGCCCGACCCAGCAGCGCACCCCCACCCTTGCAGGTCTCTGCCCTCCATTTTTTCATCCTGGGCATGATGTGCTGTGGTATGGAATACCTCTTTGGTGAGTTTGGGTCAGGTGTCCTGTCTCTGCTTCCTCTCAGCTTCCCCTTCTCCCTGGCAGAGCATGAGACTCAGAAAGTCCTTGGTCAGACCAAACATCACTAAGCCATAACTTAAAACATCGGTGCTATCAGCACTGTTCCCAGGCCAATAGTCAAAAACACACTGCTGCACCATCTACCAAGAAGGAGAAAAATGTCTGCTACTACTGAACCCAGGACACCAGGTTAGCAGGGAAGTCACATATCTAATTTTTAATACTTATGGGTGTTTGTGTGTGTGTTGGGTGGTGCCAGGGCCCACAGTGCTTTCAGGTGTGTGAGAGGATTCTGGCATCATCAGTTTGTGAAGAGTGGTGTTAGGCATGGTGAAAAGGCCACTCTGAGGCTTTAAATACTTGCTAAGAGGGTCAGGAGAGCTCTGGCAATGCCCGCGGGTGCTGCAGTGGGTCACAGCAGGTGGAGATTCCTGGTAGAAACAAACCCACCTAAAAATCTCTGGTCTGACTTAATGGGGTGCCTTAAGGAGGAAAAGCCTCAAAGGAGAAGAAGGAGTGTTAGCAGTGGATAAGAGGTCTGGTTTTACCTCAGAGAAGAGACGGGTTAAGGTGGTTTAATGCTATTTGTGAATGCTCCATCCCCGGAGGCGTTCAAGGCCTGGTTGGACAGAGCCTTGGGTGAAATGGTTTAGTGGGAGGTGACCCCCCCCATGGCAGGGGGATTTGAACTAGATGATCTTAAGGTCCTTTCCAACCCTGACTATTCTATGATTCTAAGACGATAAATAGAATTTTAAAAATTTGATTCATGGGAACAGTGAGTAACAAAAATAAGAAAAGCACTCCTCTTACTAAATTATGCCATGATTTATTTTTAATAGCTTTTCAACTAGTCTACTAGTGAAATATTAATCTGAGTCAAAATTTTTTTATTTAACCTACCATTCTCTACTCCACATAATAGTATATCTGTCTGGTTGACGCATCTCAAAATAATTGGGATTAAAATCCCAAAACTAAATTTTATGGCTTATGCTCAGCTGGTAACTGAGAACTACACTGCTGCTAGCTCACTTTTCCCCTTCTTCCTCCCCCAGTTCTTGGAGGGATAGGGTACAGAATAGAAAGAATCTAACTCCCATGGGTTGAGATAAAAACAGTCCAGTAACTAAGGTACAACACAAAACCACTACTGCTACCACCAAGAATAATAATGATAAGGGAAAATAAAAAGGGAAGAGAATACAACCACTCATCATCCAACGATTAATACCCAGCCTGACCCAAGCAGTGATCTAACCCTTCCAGGTAACTTGCCCCAGTTTATACTGGGCATGATGTGCTCTAGTATGGAATGCCCCTTTGGCTAGTCTGGGTCAGGCGTCCTGTCTCTGCTTCCTCCTGGCTTCCCCTCCTCCCTGGCAGAGCATGAGACTCAGAAAGTCCTTGGTCAGACTAAACATTACTGAGCAACTGAAAATATCAGTGTTATCAGCGTTATTCCCAGGCTGAAAGTCAAAAACACAGCCATGCACCAGCTACCAAGGATAAAAAATGACTGCTACTGCTGAACGTAGGCCACTAACTTATAGTAAGGAAACAAAGTGTGTTTTTCTACTAAATCATTTAGTTGAAAAGGAAAAAATTAAAAGCCATTCACTTTAGTTCACATCAAAATAATGAGTCATTAGTTCTGGAAATATAGAAGCAACAGTTGGAAAAATGATGGTGGTATTTCAGAGAAAATATTTGAATGATCTATTGGGCTACTTAAGCATTCTAAATTATAAAGTTACTAACAAAAACAATTGGATAGAATTTTTTCTGTATCTCAGTTTGTTCCCTATTTTTGACTCAAAATTCAAAAAAAAATAATTAAGTCTTAAAGAAAAGTGTGATGTGTTGATCTTGTCTGGCTCTGAGATGCCTACCAAGCTACTCTCTCACTCCCCCTCCTCATCAGGACATAGAGAAAAAACAAAATGAAAAATGCATGGATAGAGATAAAGACAGTTTAATGAAGAAAGCTATATACTGAAACGAAGCAAAACAAATCAAAAAGGGTCCTAGTATGCACAGTGGTTGCTTTGCAAGACAGCAGTGCAATAACTGCTGCCTCCCACCCCACCCCCCTTTCTCCTAGCTTTTATTGCTGAGAATGTTGTTATATGGTATGGAACATCACTTTGGTCAGCTGTCCTGGCTATGATCCCTCCCAGTCTCTTGCTGACCCCCAGCATACTGGCATTTGGGGGAGAAACTGGAGAGATAGCCTTGATGCTGCGCAAGCACTGCTCAGCAGTAACCAAAACGCTGGTGTGTTATCAACACCACTCTAGCTACAAGTACAAAGCACAGCACTATGTGGGCTTAACTCTAACCAGATCCAGTACAATAATTTTATTGAAAATAAACTGAAATAAATAATTATGAAATATTCTGAGTAGCAGCCTATTTCAGAAAAAAATATTGAAGAAAACAAATATTTAGAACTATAAGTTCTAAATATGAGAACTAGAAGTTCTAAATATTAGAACTTAGTTCTAAATATTACATCAGGATGTGCAAATTCAAGCCTTATTATAAATATTACTGCAAGCAATAAAAAACTGTTAGCTAAAGATATTATATCTTTAAATACATTGATTACCACACAGTGCCTGGGTAACTTTTTTGAGGTTCTGTAAGTAGTATGAGCTTCTTGTTACTAAGCATTGAACTGTATATTGTTCAAGCAAGAAAATAGTCATTATGGTTGAGGAAAATATACTTCCTTCAGAAAACCATAAACCTTTTAACAACATAGTCATAAAATACATTTCAGTATTAATTACAACACTAATTTTCTATTTATACCTAAGAAGATATACATAGACAAGCTATTTGTTGCTCAAACACCTCATCCAACATTTGCACTAGCTACAACACTGAATGCAGTGTAAGTGCAGGGACCTGCAATTTAATTCTGACGTCCCTGTCTTGAGGAATGCTGAGTAATACACCAGTAGTAATGTCAACCTTTTAACAGTAATGTTATATAAATAGAAAGGGAGATTTACAAAATTCCATTCTTCTCTGATGGTTTCTTGTCCATCTGCAGTGAGCAAATCACCTTTATAGGATTCCTCATACCCAAGTTGTTTCAATTTCATGGAATTCTTTATGTCATGGAAACAAACAGCACATAGGGGTTTAAATCTGATTTTCTTATTATCACCAAATTTTGTGTTCCTTTAAAGTTATGAAAGTTCTGAGAAGTTCATCAGAAGAATTACATGCTGAAAGTTTCTGCAGCTTAAGCTTATTTTGCTGCTCTACTTCCCACTAATATTTAATATACACAAGAATTCTCCTTCTTCTTTTCCAGTCTCAAGCTGATTTGCCATTTAACTGAGCGATCAGAGGAGAGAATATTTTATCCAGTAAAGCTTCAAGCCATACAATCATACAGTGAATTCTTTTAGCTTCTGTAACAGGCATAGTACAATGTATTGTTTTTGCAACATTAGGTCTGTCGTATTCTATAAACACAGGCTGCATTTACTGTATATTCGATATTTTATGCTAGCTGAACTAGTTAAATTAAGTTAAATAGCCTAAAGGTTCTTCATCAGCTAGTTTACTGAAATTAAACTGAACTGAGAAAAGACTAAACTAACCATCTACATTTTTTTTTCTGACATAAATAAATGAGTGCAGATATAGGAGACTTTTGATGATATGAAATAACATCATCAATGTGCAGTGAAAGCCTTGAGTATCTAAGCCCACATCTCCAGCTGTGGGCTGAATTTTGTGATTCCTCTTCTTGTACCATGTCATCAATATATCTTTCAATTCATTTTGCAGAAAGGAAAAATGAAAAAATAATGACACAGTGCTAAATTTCCCCTACACAACCAGAAATCTTTGTCACCCTTGGAAAGCATCCATCCTAATACTTTTTATTATCTATCCACCACAGAGCTGAATCCTGTGAGCAGGGACCAACTCAAATATGCTGCTGTAAATACATTCCATCTGCAATAGACTAAAGGATTTTTAGTGATAAACTTAGTAATCTTATTCTTCACCTTTGTCTCCCTCAAACCATCAGGCAGGATGCAGATGCTTGAAGCAAGGCCAGACTGACCATTTCTGGAGTCCCAAAACAGTATCAGATAAAATATTTGGGTTTGCTAGTCTGGGTAAGGTATGACATTTTTCTTTACTGTTGGAGCTGGGCGAGAGCTGGTAGTGATTGACACTGCACAACCTAAGAATTAGCATAGCCTCTCAAAATTCCAAGCTAGTCTTCATAGGTCTTTATGTGAGCAATAGGGAAATAGTCTTTTCAGAACAATTTCAGACTGCTTTAACTTCTGCTCCAAATTGCCTGCTGTGAAAGGTTATTTCCAGAGAGACAATTCAGACCATAGACTTTAGCTACATAATCATAGAATCATAGAATAGTTAGGGTTGGAAAGGACCTCAAGATCACCTAGTTCCATCCCCCCTGCCATGGACAGAGACACCTCCCATGAAGCCATGCCATTCAAGGCTCTGTCCAACCCAACCTTGAACACTGCCAGGGATGGAGCATTCACAACTTCCTTGGGCAACCCATTCCAGCGCCTCACCACCGCCACAGTAAAAGCATCTTCCTTATATCCAATCTAAACTTCCCCTGTTTAAGTTTGAGCCCATTACCTATCGTGTTGGGGAATGGATGTTTGAGCAGGACCATGGACTGGCAACAGCTGCAGACCACGGTGACGTGACTGTGAGGAGCCCATCACCGGCAAGGACGGCTCGACCTTGAACAGTGGGGAAAGTACTGAAGAACCCCTATTAGGAAGCAAAAAGCAGAGGTGCAAACTGCAAGAGGGAGGGGTTTCGCAAATATAACTTTATGCTTAGCCGATCGTATGTTGGTAATCGTTTGAATGTGACCAATCATATCTTGATTAGTGTGCATAATGAACCCTAAGGATATATAAGGAAGCCCTCAGATGCAATAAATGAGTTTGATGCGTGATCATATTGATTGTCATCATTCTCCCACCACTGGAGGGTCC
>JAOEHY010049774.1:0-39749 GCA_025447955.1 Psilopsiagon aurifrons
CAGGATCACCTCCCTCGACCTGCTGGTCACACTCCTTTTGATGCAGCCCAGGATACGGTTGGCTTTCTGGGCTGCAACTGCACACTGAAGCCAGCTCCTGCTAATTTTCTCATCAACCAACACCCCCAAGTCCTTCTCTTCAGGGCTGCTCTGAATTTCTTCTCTGCCCAACCTGTAGCTGTGCCTGGGATTGCTATGACCCAGGTGTAGGACCTTGCACTTGGCATGGTTAAACTTCATAAGGTTGATATCTGCCCACCTTACAAGTGTGTCAAGGTCCCTCTGGATGGCATTCCTTCCCTCCAGCATATCAACCGATCTACACAGCTTGGTGTCATTGGCAAACTTGCTAAGGGTGCACTCAATCCCACTGTCCGTGTCACCAACAAAGCTGTTGAACAAGACCAGACTCAACACTGTTCCCTGAGGGACACCACTCGTTACTGGTCTCCAGCTGGACATTGAGCCATTGAGCATAACTCTTTACGTGTGGCCATCCAGGCAGTTCTTTATCCACTGAGTGGTCCACCTATCAAATTGATGTCTTTCCAATTTAGAGACAAGGATGTCGTGTGGGGCAGTGTTGAACGCTTTGCACAAGTCCAGGTAGATGACATCAACTGCTCCCCTCCTGTCCATCAGTTCTGTAGCCCCATCATAAAAGGCCACCAGATTGGTCAGGCAGGATTTCCCCTTAGTGAAGCCATGCTGGAATTTCCTGTATTTCTGAGCAAATAAAGAATGAGAAGCAATAGGAGTTTATACTGTCAACACAAATTAATTTAAGAAGCAGTGGCTGGATGCAAAAACGCAAGGAGAAATTAAAAAGGAAAGGGAAATCTGATGATGTTAGTGGCCTCCTGTGTTTACAAGGGGAAAGAAGGCTGTTTTGTTTGTTCGTGTTTTATCTGGCTTATGAGCCAGCATTACTGTGCAGTTAGATGGACACAAATTCAGAACAGATTAAGTGAAGAAATAGATTTTTGTCAGCTTTCTATAGGGCATCAGTAAATAAAATAGCTTTAAAGAGTGCTTTGCATGAGACATTCATTTAGTGATAAAGGCACCAGAGCAGAGCCTTTTAACTCCTCCTGCTGTATTTGGAGACAGGTCACAAGAAGGACTTCAGGCAATGCCAGCTTGCTTTAGCTTAGGGAAGTAAACTGATTCTCATCATGTGACTGGGCATTTCTTTGTGGGATTATAATGGAAAAAAATCTCCTAGGCTATTATAGTTCTTATTCACCATTTTGCATTGAGAAGAAATGAGACATGCTGAGAGGAAGTAGGTGAAGGGGAAGGGAAGTGGATGATTCAAGCTTTCTCCAGTTTCAGTCAGCCATTGATGAAAGCAACTTCTTACAAGCTTTAATTTAAACAGAGGGTTTCAAAAGTATCATGCTTTGCATTTTGAGATGCTCTGAGGAATGAAAGCTTTTCATGTGTGATCTCTTTAAAACACAGTTCATGTCTGAATTGCCTGGATGTGTATGAACAAAGAGAGATAATGTGTCCTTCCAGCCTTCAGAGGTAGGTATGTTTTTCATAAATAAATACTGTAGTACTGAAATTTTCCTTTCTCAGGAGAGAGGAGCTGTTGGGTCTGCAGAATTTCTGCTTCAATAAGAACCCTGCAGCTGAGGCCCATGGCATCTCTAGCATTCCCAGGTGATAGCATGGTAGAGACATACTTCATGGAGGCCCCAGGGTGTTTTGGGTCAGAACTCTTCCAGGTGCTTTGATATTCTGTCAAAGGCAAAATATAACTTTACCTCTAGCTGTTGAAATTTATTTGAGCTCTTCACACTTGAGCTCCTAGTCCCCTTCAGAGTGTGATCCAGTGTGTCAGTCACTGACTGTAAACCATTCTGTGATTTATAAAATATTTGAGTAATTTTTGCCTTTTCAATGAATGTCTGTTTCTATGAATGCTCTGCTGGTTTGGTCTCAGACAGGTAGTGTGGAGGGTAGGTGGTACATGCTCAGCACTTCATTAGTGTAATTATCTCTCAGACTCTAAATTGGGCAGCTTTGAAGAACCAGTGTGTGATAACCATCAGCCAGCTTTGAACTGGGCACTTTAGAGGTAATAACATTAGCTAGTATTGGAAAAGCCAAGTCATAGGGCCTGTACATATTCTGAAGATCAGCACAGGAATGTACCTGCAAAATATACTCACCAGGTGGTTAAAATGTATGCCTAAAATGTGCAAATTACACCACACTTCCTACCCTCTCTTAAATCTTTGGAACATCCTCATGATAGCACTGTAAATGTGGATCTGATTTGTGCTGCTTTTTTTTGTTTATTTTAAATTAATAATTATGAAATAAGACTATTTGGTTTTTATTCTGTTTTACAGACATATGTCTAACACATACATAGTCAAAAAGTATGCTCATATTGCACAAATCATGCCAGCGCTGTCGGAAACAATATTTAAGGAATAAAGCCTGCAGTTTTTGCTCAGTAAATAAGTTGAATGTTGGAAAAACTTCAATGACTTCAAAAGCTCAGATCCTGACTGAGACAAGCTACTAGGGTTTTTCCATCAAAAAAATTCAAGTTTCCTATGGTCTGCAGCTCCAGTATAGTCATACTACCTGAAAGCCCAGGCTCTGAAATCTCTTTCATAGAATTTCAGAACTTGGGTTTTATTCCAAGCTGGAATAAACCCATATTTTCAAATATCTATATCCTCTGCATAGTTATCTGACCTTTTTTTTTGTGCTGCTCTTCTCCTGACTAGCTTTTAAATTTACTTCTAAGCCAAGTGCTTTACATTTCAGCCTGGTGTATTATGGTCCTGAGTCTTTCATTATAAGGAGAACATTACCGTCTTTGCTGTTAAGGCATCTGTGTTAGGGCTTCCATATTGCCAACTGCTAATGTTGGTCTGAAAGTACTTTTTCATTGTCTAGTTCATCAATCTTCATTTTAATCTTGTTTGGCTAGTGGCTTCCAGCCTGCCATTACTAAGCATGCTAATTAGGATTGCAAGAGTGAATCCAAGCAGACTGTCAAGCCAGTGTTCAAAGAGGACGTAGAAAACCGGGCACTGTCTTAAAGCTAGCTGACGGACATATGCATGCTAAAGCGTGCAGCTGGAGCTACCACAAACACACTGAATTAGAGAAAAGGCATAACAGGGTGAGAGATCCCATAATGTACTGCCACTTTCCCATTCCAACTGTCTGATCGCACCTCAAGTGCAGGAAAAGACAAACCCCTCAGACTAAAAAAGACAAAACCCCTACCTTTGCCATTGTCCATGTGCTTGAACCACTGCATGAAACTTGGTGGACCACATCAAGTACTTCTGACAGATCCAAAAATCAGTACTTTCATCAGATTTCTATCCATTATCAGAGGGAAATGATACTAATATCTGATTTCTTACAGCTGTGTTGCTACAAACAGCTTTACTTATAATATGCATAGGTATATATACTAGTAGTAGAGAAGTTAAGTGAAAGAATTAGTAATGAAATACAGGGTCGGTTCTGATAACTTACAGATGCCTTTATTTGTGCTATTTTTTTTTTTTTTTCTAGTCTGGAAATCTGGGAGACATGAGGTTTATTTTCAGAAAACAGTATTAACTTATGAAATTAATTGAATTTTTATTGGAATCCAAATTTAAATCTTAATCTCAAATAGTTGCTCCTGTTCACTATCCTTGTTATATAAAGCAGACAAATCAGAGGCTTTCCAGTATATTGTCTGTCTCTCTGTCAGTGCAGTGTTGTTCCCTGAGGTATTGTTGTTGGTGTTTACTCAAGGAATTTTTTATGTTTATGCAATACTAAAAAGACATGTATGCTGAAAATTTTTTGATACTTCTAATGTATGTTACCAAAAAAATAGAGAAAGCAGGTGTGTCTCAATTTCATAATGCTTGCCTTTGAGAGAACAGAGACATAGAATTACCCTGGGAGAAATTGTTGAAGCTGCTTTCAGTTTTGGCGAATGCTTTGATTGGATTTTAAAATAGATTTCACAGCATTAAATTTGTTGAGTTCAAATATACCTGTACACGGTGAGAGTGAGAAATACAATTTTAAGCCTGGTACAAATGTGGATCCCATCGCAGGACTGGGAAGTAATATTGTTTGATATGAAAAGCTATGTTTCTGATTGAGGCACTCTGTTACAGAAAGATTTGAGAAAGTGAGGAGTTAATGAAAGGCAAAGAAAATTAATGGTTGTTGAGGATCAGTATAAGTGAATAGAATCAAAATAAACATATTTCCATAGTTTGCTTTCATTCTGAACATTTGATATAGTTTATACTTTAGTACCATTAATATAGTTTTCACTTGGGAGCATTTTATTCTTTCAGCTGCTCTTTGGTATAGATTAACTTCTTTTTAAGGTAGGTCTCACTATAGTGAATTTTCCCTTTACCACAATATATTATAAAATTCTCTTAATGTTTAATCTGATAAATCTTCCACTGAGCGAGACATTCAAGATGCCCCGTACATCAGTTGTCACTTAAAATTGGATGTATCTCTTCATCCTTCTTGCCTTGTTGACTTTCCAAGATTTGCATGGAAATGTGCATATAATATGGCTATGGTCTGACTCCTTTGGTATATCAATTTTAAGGAAGACTTTTGCCACCTCCTATTCTTAGGAATACAGAGTTTGTATGTCATTATCTCTAACTGTGGAATCATTTGTAGCCTCTTAGTCTTAAGTGGTTACTGCTTGTTTCCATGTTGCTTTGGATAGACAGATCCTTCTGCACATGGCTGCCTTCTCTCCCATTGTCACTGGCGCCCATATGGACCGCAGCCAACAGCTTGCTCTCTTTGTGGGGATCACTGCATACTGTCAGAGGGAAAGTCAGCATGCACCTTCCATTTATTTTGTATCTGACAATAAAATTTTCCTTATCTTGCCCCTTCTGATTGCATGGCATCCTGCTTTTCATGGGGTTACTGAGTCAGATCCTCCTTTGTGTGATGATCTGGTGGTGTTTGCACAGTCTCATTTGTGGTGTTTCTTGGTATTTTTACCTTGCCAGGAGTTAATGTATTGATGACTTCAGATGTCCTTCTTCCTTAGTAGCACATAGCCTGCTAAGTTGGAAACTTAACTGTTTTATGATGTCCCTGCAAACTTTACCAATGTTCTACTTTGTCGTTTTGAATGTATCCAGTTCAGTCAGTCTGACGTCAAGACAGAGTGTTTGGAATTTGAAGATGATGATCTGTCTGCCTTCTGCACACATTTCTTGCTTGCCTGAGGCAGTCATACCTACTGTGCTCAGTAAGACTAAACTGGGACTTTTAGCTTCTAGTTGCTTGAAGATTTTTGGTTTTCTTTGTTTGATCAACTTATCACATTTGCTGTTTGTTTTCATATTTCTCAAGAGTCATGGTAGAGAACAGCATAATCTCACAGCTCATAGTTCTACTTCCAGTGCAGCCTGCTTCTCCTTTGCTATGTTGCCTTGAATTCATTCTGCAGTTTGCTTAGTCCTGAGCCTCTACTTGCTAAGGTTTTTGTTTCTTTTCTTGATGGGTTTTGCTATTTTGATTTAATTTTCTATGATATACAAACATAATGGATTTTCAGTAAGGAGAATTCATCACTTTTCCTAGAAAATGCAGCACTTAGTGGTGAAAGTTTATTCAGAGGCGGAAGACAGTTCATGAATTTAAGACAAATGGAGTATTAGCTGTTTTTCACAAGAGCATATTTCTCACTAAAGCACGCCTGTGCAAATAAATATAATTTTTCTACTTTTCCACAATTAATGTGTTTCTCACAAAATGTCTTCCCTGATTCCTTTTATATGACTTTTAACTGAATTTCCTGGTGGTGTTTATTTTTCCAAGGAGCTCATACCTCACATGATAGCCGTAGGGTGATTTGTTTGATACAAGCCACTGCTGTTAATATATTTTGTTCAACACGTACAGTTTGATTCTTCCATTACATTTCTGTTCATTCTGCACATGGATGTTTAAATTTTTTCAACATTAGTGATATGCATTTTTTTTTCCATACTCTTTAATTTCCCATGAAGTTCTCCATTTATGAACGGTAATAAAGGTATAAATATATATTCACATCATCACTTCACTGCATGTAATTTTAAAATTTGAAAAATCTTTTAAAGACTTTAATGGTAATAGTTATTGGTTGACAAAATTTACCAAAATCAGTAAGTCCTTGTCTCACAAAGGTGTTTTTTATGGTGAGTTTTAGCAATCAGATAGTTCTTAGTAACCCAAAATTTCATCCTATGGATAACTTAAACAGTATGGATGCTAGTGATTTGCTATTGGACATAATTATTTCCTGCCATTTTCTCTACGTAGGTAATGTCTGGAAAATTCAGGATCTGGTCTGTATTGGTGACTCACAGATTTACCCTCTCCCTGGATCTTTGTCCAACTTAAATACATTCCCTGTCTTTCAGACATCTGTTCAATGCCTAATCACCTAAATTTGAGCAAGTTTTAATGTTTGTTTAATCATTCTGGGCAAGATGTTGCCTTCTCATCTGCCCATTATTGCTCCATTTTGCCCTTTCTCAGGATCTTCACATCTATCTAGTGTTTAGCTAATTCTGTCTAGAAAGTAAATTCGAGGTGCAGACTTTCTCAACAGAAGGTGCACAGGTAGAGTGTGTACCTTGCAATTCCTCTTGCTGTTGATAAATACAATCAAACTCAGCTTGAAGCTTTACAAAGTACTAATGAAAGGTTATTTTTCTAGATTGTTGCTCTAATCATCTACCTGTTCTTGAGCCTGCCTTCTTAGTGGTGCAGAACACAAAGCTTTTACTTTTTCACAGAGCTTTTTTTGAAGTATTGAATGTTGTCTTTTAGATGGTGTTCAGGTGTCAACTCTTGTTTGCTTTGCTCATCTATTGTTCATTGCTTTCTTTCTCAGTGATCTTGCTTCTTCCATGACTTTCCCTTGACATGGAAAGAGCACACTACTAATGCATAGTAAATCAAATAACTACCCTGCTTCAAATCTTTCCTAGGATCTTTTTGACACCTTCCCTATGATTAACTTGACAATATACAGACAGCTGTTATGTTGAGACAGCTGCTTACTGTAGTGACTAATATTCCCTTGCTTCTTTGTGCTCCTCATCCACCTGTCTACCTGTCTGTCTACTACATAACCTACCAAGCTTGTTTTTACACTTCAGATGCTAACTTTCAGAAAGCAGGTTTTCTCTCTCGTCTTTCTGTATATGCCCAGACAGGTTTTGACCAGTGGGACTTCCTTGTGCAATGTGCAGTGCTATTTAAGGATTTACTTGTGCTGAGTACCCATACTAACCTAACTTCCTGACTGCTGTGGTCCTACCTCCTCTCTATCCCTAATTGCATATTGCAGCTCCTTTGTGCCATCTCTTTCACTAGTTAGATTGGCACAGTTGTACCAGAGTTCTGTGATTCTGTGATTCTAACCCAGCAGATAATTATCCACTTTTCTTGTAAGATGGCTACTATGTTACTTTCTATTAACAGTTTTCAAATAAGTGAAAAGCCTTTTTCTTTTTACTGCTTCTGTACCACCAATTAAAACTTGAAATGTGAAGTGTGTTTCTTACTGTTGTCATAAAGCCATGAAATAATATTTAATGTAACTCTAGTATGAATTGTTTGGTACAAAAAAATATTAAAATGTCTGTAGAATTCACAAACTGAATTGTTCTGAAAACCCTGGAAACAAGACAGATGGTGAAAAACCATCTCAGGTAACACAAAATATGACACGCCCCTTTATAGTTAGAAGTGAAAGGGAATGCCAATAAAATTAGCAGATTAAATTCTTGTACTATTGTGAAAAAAGAATTAGATTTCAGTTCCTATACTTAATGCATTCAAATACATTGTAACTAAAGAATAGTATTTGAAAAAGCTGCATAATACTGATTGCAGAAGAACACACAGTTGTAATGACTGCACCATGCAATTTGCATCTTTTCTGATTTATTAAGTTTTTCAGCATTGACAATGGTACCTGACCTGGTCATAATTACTCATCGTCCAGTAGCATACTCTGACAACTCTGATACCTCTGGGGTGGGATTTTAGCTACAAAAGACACTGTATGCTAAAATTTTATATGCAATATTTGTAGACTAGTCCTGCGGAGTACCTACTTGTAATAGGGACTGTAAAAGCATAGGAGGGATAAAATTCTTCTGCTGTAAGACTTAGTTCAATACTTCAATCTAAATCATAGTTTGCTTTATTTGTACACACCAGAGCATTATATATGGATATAAACTGCTATTCAGTGTGCATATTCTAATTTAATTTCTTGAGCTGTTTTACAGCCATAGCCACTGAGGTGCAAAATTATTGTCTAAATCTTCCTTCTATCCAATGTGATTACTGAAAGGAAAAAAGCCTGACACAAATATTTGTTCAGATTAAATCCTAGGTGTTCTTCATAAACCAAGCTATCATAGAGAATTTCTTAAGTTATTGGTAAAAGTAACAACATTTAATTTTTTTCAGTTTGAACACAGTGATTACATGTGAGTTTCTCTCTGTTGTTAGTCTCTCAAGGATAGTTGCATACATTTTGATTTATCTAGTGCAACATTACCTCCAAAGTTGGCTTTCTGCAGACACGTATTTTTGGAAAGAGAAATTAGCCTTTTGTGATCTCACTTTTAACATTTTCTAAGAATGTGTTCTTCAATATCTTTATATTCCTATAAAGAGACAATGATACATCTCGGCTCTAAGGTTGTGTTTCCTTCCCTTTTGCATCCCAGATGAATTGTCTTTGACATTTCTTGTTTTGGTGATGATGGAATCACAGATCTTTAATTTTTTTAAAGATCACATTATCCATAGCAATTAGCTCCTCAAAGAATGTCAGGAGCACCGTTTTGTATGATAGGTGGGAAAACATTTTTCCTTAGTTAACCACCAACAAATGTTGCTGGTGATGTAGAATGCAGTGGCATCATTTAATTACAGTCGTCAAATCTAACTGTTTTGAGGCATACATTTATTTGATCTTTGTTAAACTTTCTGTACTGTCTCCATCTCACAAACAAGGTGGAACTGGCATAGTAAAACCATAGGGAAAATTTTCAGAAGTGGTAAGATGTTAAATGACCTTAAGTCTCACTCCAAACGTGACAGGCGTTTATGCTTGTAAACTTCAACAATGCTAATGTAGACTTACCATCTCAAGTGCCAAAGTCACTCTAAGGGACAGGTTAATCAGAGGTGGAAGTCGGTATCACAGGACCATATTCCTGTTTCCACTGGTGCAGTGGAGTATCTTTCATTTGTATGAATATATTATTTGCCTATATGTATATATAATCTCAAACAGGTTTTGAAATGTTTTAGAATATGCAAAGTTCATTATAAAAGCAGCAAACATGAGATTCTCATTGTTTCAACTATGGTAGCTCAGAATTGTCTCAAATTACCTTGTCTTGAGCTAGTAAAAGACCTCATGAAGACAATAGTAAATTGTGCCCATCATCCCATATTAGATGCAAATAATCTCTTCACTGGAGCTGAGACTTTCAAATTTTTTTTTGGAGACTGCAGAGTGGATGTGGAAAACTATTAAATGAAAAATTCATTTCATTTTTTCATTTTTTTATGAGTAAGGAATAATATCAAAGAGAGATTTGTTCATGAGTAAGAAATCATTCTGGAAATGATTACTCTAATGACAGCTCTCAGGCCGTATTTGATACTTCATATACGCTTTCCTGCAGTTTTCTTTGCTGAAGCTCATTCCTTGTCGCCAAGTTGCTGGAGCTTTTGTTTCCTCTTTTTTATGCTTAAGCATGAAATAAAAACATACACAATCTAAATAGTGAGCAAATGTAAAATGGTCTTTTTTCTTAATATGGATTGGTAATGTTATAGAATCCTAGAATGGTTAGAGTTGGAAGGGACCTTAAAGATCATCTATTTCCAGCCCCTCTGCCATGGTCAGAGACACCTTCCACTAGACCAGGTTGCTCAATGCCCAGTCCAGCCTGGCCTTGAACACTGCCAGGGAATGGGACAGCTGCAGATTCACTGGGCAGACCTGTTCCAGTGTCTCACCAGCCTCATAGTAAAGAATTTCTTCCTAACATCTAATCTAAATTTACCCTTTTTCAGTTTAAAACCATTCTTCCTTGTTCTACTACTACATGCCCCTCGTAAAAAGTTCCTCTCCAGTTTTCTTGTAGGTCCCCTTTAGGCACTGGGAGGCTGCTCTAAGGTCTCCCCGGAGCCTTCTTTTCTCCAAATTGAAAAGTCTATCTTCATAGATGTGCTTCAGCCCTCTGATCATCTTTGTGGCCCTCCTCTGGACTCACTCAAGCAAGTCCACATCCCTTGTGTTGGAGGCCCCAGAGCTGGATGCAGTATTCCAGGTCGGGTCTCACAAGAGTGAAGTAGAGGGGGAGAATCACCTCCCTTAATCTGCTGGTAATACTCCTTTTGATGCAGCCCAGAATATGGTTGGCTTTCTGGGCTGAGAAGCAATGTATGCTTGCAAGCTGAGCTTCTCATCAACCCACACCTCCGAGTCTTTCTCCTCAGGGCTGCTCTCAAATCAGTCTCTGCCTAGCCTGTAGCTGTGCTTGGGGTTGCCCTGACCCAGGTGCAGAACTTTGCACTTGGCCTTGTGCCTTTCTTTACTGTAATTCTAATAATTGTGCTTTTTCCTTCATATGATGGAACAGCAACAATAATTTAACTTATTAAGTGCTAAAGGTGATACTTAAAGAAGTACTAAAGTGTACATCCCTGAGATGAGGTCTACTGTTTTGAGTAGAAAACAGAAATATTCTGATTGATTCAAGCTGTGGAAGAAAAATTTATTGATTCAAACTGAAATTTGACATCAAATTCTAAGAACCTAAGAGCATTAGGCATAAAATTGCCATTAAAATAGGGAGTTTACCAGTCAGCACTTCGAGTTCCTAGAAGAAACTGTCCTTCACAATAAGAAATGGTCAGGACTTCTGTCACATGTCTTATTTGTATGATTTTATGTACATTATTTTAAATCAGTTTAAAAAAGATATAGGGCTGTAAGCAGACTCATTTAAAAATGCCAGACACAATTCAACAAGCTTTCACATTGCAACAGGAAAATCAAGACAGGTCATGCTTTTAATTTCAGAAGCAGAAAAGGACAAGATAGATTCCTGCATTTGGCTCAGAAAGCAGTGAGGTTTCCAATATCAGTGTTAAGGGAACTGCTACTCTACAAGGCAGACAAGGAAGTAAGCTTTCAATTTAAATTTAGATTGTCATGGTAGGCTACTGATATTATGAAATGGCAATGCTCCATCAAGCTGTTCATATAGACTAGGTTAAATCATCTAGTTTCATAATCTGTAGGCAAAATAACTTGAGATGCATGCCAACATTCAGTTTAAATTCATAAATATATTAAGCATTTTAAATGTTACCATTAAATCTATATTGATATCTGAAAATCAATTGCTGATGTACAGAGAGGTTAAACATCTATAATTCTCTTTGATATTTTTGCCCCCAGTTTTCCTCAGAAGAAATTTATATGTAGACCTTTTTGAATCCCAGCAGGTGAGATAGTGTTCAAGTGTGCACTTATGTTTTGCTTTGCCTGCACTCTTTTAAAAAGGTTGGCTTTATGGTATTATAGCTTGGTGTCCATAAAGTATCACACAATCCCGTAGGTCTCTCTTAAAGATATTCCTGTGTTTTATTTGGTGTATTTCTTTTTTATGTAATACATATGTGTTATATTTATAACAAAATCATTATTGACCACTTATGTAATGTAGGCACGAAATCCATGTGGTTAAAAGTATCAAGTCATAAGGGTGTATGGTCAAGCTGCTACTATATTATATTGTCATCTGATGAAATAATAGTACAATATGTATGGAAATGGCAGAGACTGGAGAGACAAAAGATGCTCCTCAAATGTTAATAGGCAAGTTCAACTATCCATATTATCTATTGCTCATTCAGAATATCTGAAAGATAATTTAATTGCAAGTTTAAGTGTTTATAAAGAAGGGAATATTTTCAACTTTAGCTGTAAAGGGGCTTGGTCAGAGGAGATAATTTTTGAGACTGCTAAATTTTAATGAGTTGCAATTAAAAGCTAGTATTTGAAAGTTTCTTTTGGAATGTAAACTTAGGAAAATAAACCCTTCTTGAGCCTTTTCATGATGCTAAAATGCAATTAAAACTATAAATACAATGCCATACTAGTAATAATGCATTTACAGGCATAAAAGTATAAATTCATAGCAACAACAGTATCTAGAGGTTTGAATGTGAATGAAATGAGAAAGTCAATTTTTTCTGATATTTCCATAGAGAAAGCATATTACAACTAGCACATTGCTATAAATTGTTCACAGACAGAAGAGTATTTATAATGTAGGTAATTGCTTTAGTGTTTGGGGCAGGTGGTTGGTAATAGATGTATTTTTTTATGTGTTCTGCCTATGGAATACATTTGAGGCAGATATGAGTTTTCTTTGCATTTAAAGTGACACTGAGTTCAGATGGTAAAATATTGAATATCACTTAAATATCTTTGCTGACAATAAGGTTATATGAATATGGAGTGTGCACTGTTTCTGACTTTCATTCAGGTCAGAGTGTGGGTGGGGCAAGCTCATATTTGTTCATAATATATTGTGCAGATGCAAAACCTGAAATTAATCAAAATACCACTTGGAAATACTGTTAGAAGGCACGTGGCTTTGGGTCACTGAGGTTATGATAAGATTAAGTAGATCTTTGGGTAGTTTTATTATCTTAGAGAAAGATAAAACTTGAACAAATTCCTCCAGGTTTTTAAATCTCTCCTCTGGGTGCAATCAGTGTATTTATAATGAAAATTTCAGTGTTTTTTCAGGAATAGAACATTTCACAAGTCTTGATTTTTGTAGTACATATTCATCCATATTTACAGATAAAATATAGTCTTGGAAGGTAATGTGTTATAATAGAAAGGAGAGCATGGAAATCTAATTAAATAATTAGAAATTTTTATACATAATGGACTGTACCACTATTTTATTTAATGTATTTGTTTTCTATTGCTTAATAAGTACTGTTATTCACCCTCACTCCCCAGATCACTTCACTACCTTGAAATAATGCTGTAAATCCAGTCTGGGAAATTAGATAATACAGAGAGGAGTAGGAGAAGACTCTTTCTGAGTTCATTTGCTCTACTAAGTAGCCTTTCAAAATGTTTAAATATGTTTTAAAGCTGTTCTCAGGAGGCTTTTTCTCATCTTAGGAGCCATGGTCTACTGTCCTTATCTCTTTTTCAAAAATACGTGTGTGTGGGGGGGGTTTCTAGACTTTTCAATATTAATATTTTAAAGAGAGACATTTAGAGGAGAGAAGGAAGGTCACAGACTATTTAATAAAGCTTAGGAAAACAGCAAATCAGTTTCAAAGCTGCAGAGAACACAAACCGTGTGCTATAGTTTAAGCCTTTAAAATGATGAAGTTGGTAAATTGGATTTTTATGGAAATTTCACAGAAAGGCTCACATTTCCAAACACCAGTATAATACCTGAATTGAGGTGAAATCCGCCTGAGATTTGCCGACTTTAAAATTCAGCACTTCCATTTTATGCCATTGAGCAAAAAACTATTTTTTTTATTCACATTGCATAAATAACAAAATGAAATTTTACCCTCGGTTGACTGGCAATACTTTGCATTAGCTGAGGTGAAGTCATTGGAGAAGCATTATAGTTTTGCTGTATTTCAGGGTCTGCTGATGTTTCCATTTACAAGCCCTGGCTCTTAGGGTTATGTAAAACCAGAAGTTAAAATTTATTTCCAAGGAAAATTGGAAACTTCTGTTATCATGGAAGCAAGAGGTTTTAAAATAAAATAGAGAAAAGAGACCTTGAAGATACAGGATGACTTGTTTCATTAATTGTAGGAGTCAGTAATCTAAATTCCTAAGCCTGATAATAACTGGCTCTATAAAGGTGATCAAGTCCCTTCACTTCTTGATGGCTGCCACATGTTCTTTTTGAAGTTCAAGTACCTGAGCAAGCATCCATTTGCTATGGATTTTAGTCACTTGGTTTAGTTTAGCCCAGGTAAAATGACCTAATAATAAAGCTGTTCAGGGCTGAGAAATGCAGGAGCATGTTTCTGTTTTCAAGGGTAATTGAAGGTCTGGAAGGTAGATTGATCTTAAATGACATTTGCTTGAGTAATTTCAAGTTGGACTTATTCAAACCCCAACAAAGGGTGGACCCTCAGCTGTATCTGCCACTAAATAAGCTATGTTGGTGTAGGCGACTTAGGGATCTCAGTCCCAAATTTTTATCATGCAGAATAAACTAGATCAAGATTAATGCAAAAACCTGTTTTGCATTCTAGGAAAGTGTCCTTGTCTTACATTCTACTTTCAGGTGTTTGAAAGATACAAATGTGAAGTATAATTTGTCTTGTAATACCTTACCTGGCACCTTTTTCTCACACAGTTCTGAAGATCTGTGCTCCAAATGAGGCAATTCAAGGGAATATATCATCTTTATAACTTCATATTCCTAAACAGTATTTGGAACGGTCACAAAAAAAAAAAAAACCTGTTTAAACTTGATAGTCAGAACTGTGTGTGTAGTCAAAATACACCAGTAAATGCTGCTCCTAGCTAGAAAACTTAGCACTATCATTTGTTATTTTAAAAGTTACTGAATAGCTGCCTTAACAAGCTTAAGTCAACACTGTGATTCAGGAACTTTTCTATCATCTTAACAAACTCCCAGGGCAATGTCTCATTAGCCTGGTGTCTGAAAAAATGTTATTTTCTAAAGTGTAAAAAGCATTTGAAATATTTACTTGGTGGTTCAGGCTAAAATGCTGCAGTAAGGGAAGTCCTTTCCATTTTTTTTCTTCATTTCTTTTTGAGTACCATGGCTTATACATTATAGTGCAAGCAAAAAAAGTGGAAAAAGGAAGGAATTCTTAGGCCCCATTCTAATATTTCTGTTGTGTTTCTATTTTGTACAGCAAGAACACAGGGCTTATGCTCGTATAAGCAACTGAAAGATCCTCTCAGAAATAGTAATCAGAAGAACACAAATAGACAGTCTTGGTATTTTAGAGGAAATATGTATTTGGAGTTCAAACCTGAGTGCCTGCTAGAGACAGTCTCAGCAGCTTATCTGTTTTTCTATATAATGCTCTTTCCATCTTAAGAAAGTGCTGAGCTGCAGTACTGGAAGGTCCAGCTAAAGAAAAGCCCTGCTGTGCCCTTATCTGAAAGACGGCTGCTAGCAGCGGAGAGAAGAGGTGAGCAAGAAGGTGTTCTGGGTCTTCCCTCTCTTTTAACCTGAATGTAGCTAGCACAGTGAGCTACAAGAAATGGTCGTGACATGCTCAGACACTGTGGGAGAAGAAACATGGGCATGATCCTGTGATGGGAGAGGAGTCTGCTGTCCTTGCCTAAACAACATGCTTGATTAAGATTGATTCAATCTTAAAGGCATTTCTTTGTTTGTTGTGCTGTGGGTTGTTTGGGGAAAAGTGTGGGGGAGTTGGACTACAAACTAAAACTGCACTTGTTTCTTGCTGATATCAAGTACTGTGTATATGCTATTAGAATTTCCTTCTGTCTTTTACACTCTCAAAGGAAAGGTCATGCGAGTGCATCTGTGCCCACTAAAGGTAGAGAAGAACGAAACAGTGCAGAGGTCCTCCTTTCTTCTTTTATCTTATCTTGTCTGTGTTCAAGGAGCAGAGAGCTATGAACTGAAGCAGTCCCTTCAGAATGAGTCCTTTGCTCTTCTTCTTTCTGCTTTGTGTCTTCCATTTTCCACCCCCTACATCAGTAGATTTTCTAATCTGGCCTTTCATGCTAGGTAATAAAAAATATTTTTCTTAGTAATTGGATCAGTTGCTAACTGTTGTTTTTTGGTTCCTTCTGGCAAGTATAGTTATACAAAAGTAAAACACTGTGTAGTTATGCTGTTTATTTCTGCATAGGATCTAAATTTTTACCAATATTGATATTATATGCATATTGAGTACCCTGAAAAGATCCTGTAAATTGGCAATGAATGTCATGTAAAGAAGTTTTCATTAATGGTAGCTCAGAGGAAACAGAAAAAGAGAAACATGCAAATCCAGAGCAAGAAATTAATTCTTTACCAGTAATCACATAAGAATTCTTTTCAAGCTGAAAGCTAGAGAGATATTATTATTAATACATTTTTTTTAAAATGGCATTCCTGTATTTTTATCATATAGATAATATCTTACTCCAGAAAAAATCCATAGTAAGTATTCAAAAAAAAAAAAAGCTATACTATATATAATCTACAGTAATAAAATGTCAAAATGTTGCCAACCAAAGCAACAGCTTTGCATGCATTGCGGATGTATATATGCTGTTTTTCCTCATAAACAACAGCAGATGAATTTAAGAGAAGTCAAATATGTAACTGACTTGCACTCTGAAGAATGCTGCTCTGCCATATATTGCAGCTACAGAAAACACTGGATTTATAGTGAAACCTGAAAAAAAAAAAAAATGCAGAAGCAACATGTTCTGCCCCTGGGGAAGGTTTTCAGCCTGGCTTTATTATGATTTGCAATTTAAGCCTGGTGTTTTATTGGCAGAGGGGGTCAGTGGAGGGGGAAAGAACTGAACCAGCAATCAGGTGCCCTGAGGAGACCAAGCCTACCTCTTACTTTTTCTTATTCCACTCAAATAATTTTAGAGACTAAGATATAAAGATAACAATGCAGATGCAAATGACCATTCAGAAAGTTGAGATTTATGTTGTTCTTTGAGTTAATTCTGTCCTTAGGCATCTAAGAAGGATTTTATCCGCAGAATTGTTCCACATTCCACAAGGGGGAAAATCATCTTTTGCGTAGATTTGAATATAATGGATTTTTACTAAGATCAGAACATCATGTTCATATAATTCTCTTTTTTAACAGTCAGTAAGCTGGGAACAATATAAATCCAAGGGTCTGAGGAATTAGGTAATGGGTTTTCATGAGGTTTCATTATTTCAGGAAGGGGCAATTCAGATAATGCAAACAGCTAAATGTATTTGGCAAACAAACAAACAAACAAAGTAGTATGGTAAGCTAAATATTTTTGAATATAATTTGAAAAATATTTGATTGTCTGATTCTCAGGAAAGAAATGACAAAATGAATACATCTTCCTCTGAGATCTCATGGCTTCACTTGCAGCATCCCACCTAAGCAATGACTAAAATTGTTACCCAGAAATTGGCAATACTTAACAAGAAAATATCAGCAGAAATCAAAATATATCTAGCAAACACCTAATGAGAGAGTAGGAATGAATCTCTTTGAAATGTTAGACCAGTAGAACCAGAGTAATGAAAAGTACATAGACTACAGAATGAGCTGCTGCATTAAACCATCTGAAATAGTTATATGGAAAAAGTTGCAACCTAATTTGACAATGTGTACCCCCTTGAACATTGATACAAATGATTATTACTTTTAGAAAATGAGCATTATGACTTTGTCACCATCCTCGGGCTACCATTCTAGTCATTCATGGTTTATTTCTTACTGTCCCTTTGTAAATTCTATATTGTGATCATGATGGAGAGAACAGGGGTGGGTTTGGGCATTTCCATTTGTTTTTGTTTGTTGGCTTTGATGTTGGGTTTTTTGGTTGGTTGGTTTTGTGCCCCCCCCCTTTTTTTTTTTTTTTGCTTGTTTGCTTGTGTTTGGTTGGTTTTGTTGTGGGGTTTTTTTGTTGTCATTGTTTGTTTATTTAGAAAAATCCAGGATACAGCATGAAAAAGTACACAAGCAAGATATCTACCCCAGAGGCAGTCAAGTGTCTACACAGCACAATATGATGTGCGTGACATAACTATGGTACTGTCCTGGGGTACTGTGCCAAGCATGCTTCCCCCCCCCCCCAACCTTCTCCCATTCATCTGCCCTTATCTCCCTCTACTTGGACATCAGTTTAGTAAAGTGAATGCAAGAACCTTCTCTTGTTAACTGAAGTGCCCTTTTCACTATTCTGGGTTTCTGTCTGATTAACCAAGGAATTTGCCAGGATTTGTCAGGAACCTACAGAAATGACACCATGGTCTTGTCTTCTTTTTCCCCATAGTTTCTCATTTAATTTTACAGCTACAGGTAAAGCTAAGAAATACTTTTAGGAGACAAGTTCTGTATTTTTTCCTCCCCTCATTTATATCTGAGGCCACTCTGCTTAGTTTTACTTTTACGTTAGATTTCTTTTATGCAGTGGTGACTGAATATCGAAGAGGGGAAGGGAGTGAAGTAATCTGTATGAGATTGTTCAAGGATTTTTCAATCTATACGGTTGCTCCAGGAAAGCTGTTCCAGAATTATTTCTCTACAATCCACTTTTCCACTTGAAATAGAATCTTTTACTCTATTACAATTAATTCTTTCTGAAAGCAAAGGTTTCTGATGAAACCAAAGATGATAACACATGTATCTCGGGCTTACCTCTTAGAGCCATGCTGAGGTATACTGTCTGTTGCGCATTTTTAAAAACATTGGACCCAATTCTAGTTGAGTTTCAGGTATAAATACACTGAGTCTTATTTTCCTGGGCATCACTTTTGTTCATTGATGGCTGTTTCATTCCACTGAGCTGAGTCATGTTATCTTAAAAGGAGAGAAACTTTAATTTTGGATCGGTTTAGGACTTTGGTTATGGAAATGCAATTTGAGTCTTATAGCATATGAAACACTAATGCCTGTACATGATGCAACTTAATCAGTGGAAATGCACATGAAGCTATCCCTTCCCATATGGGAGTTTGATGTCAGTTCCAAACTTTTCTTATGATTTCCATAAACTGCCTTTCTAAACTATCTTCCTCTTTTTGTCATTTATAGCTTTAATAGTAAGTACTTGTGCTGTTAAACTGCTCCTTCCCATTCTCGTACTCATATGGAGCATTACAGAAGCTGATGCTGGTCTCTTGAAATCCAGTAGCTCTTTCCACTCAGCTTTCTAAGCCTTTTAGAAAAGTGCTTCCCAGCTTGCTTTTACTGCAACTCCTAGGAATTGCTGAACTTAAGTTCTTGGGAATATGGGAACAGACTTTCACAACTGCTTTAAATTGGTGAGGCAACAGAACTTCTGAGATACCCTGTCCTTAAAGCGTAAACAACTGGCACATGATGAAATGGGAGAATAAACCCTTTGAAAGTTTTTGTTTGCTAGTCTTTTCTTCAAAATGCTAATAGCTTATAGCTTCTAATAATAGAAGGCCTGATCCTACAAATCGTTGTAAATTCAAACTGCAGACAGTGGAAATTGTTCTCATATACGCTTCACAGCACCTCATTAGCTGGTGTTACAGCAGCTCTGCTATTGCTTATTTAAACTGTCTCCTCTTAGACACTCTCCTGGACATAGTCTGTGGGCATTCAGAAGAAAATATTTGCTAATTAATGAGCCAGGGAAGTGAAAGAAATCACTGCTGTTACAGAAGGTTCCTCCTTATTTCTCAGCATAGTAATTTTATTGCTTGCTGGCATTTATGATTCAAACAGCGTACTAAGAGGTGGGAAAGAATTGAGGTGAATTTTCGTAAGCATACATTAGAGGCAGAAATTTTGCTAGTCTCTGGAAGCTGCATGACCTGTTATTATCCCCATCTTGCAGTTCTGTTTGTTTTCCTTATATCTGAAACCAGTTTAGTTGCAATATGGATTGCATCAGCAGCCTTATTAGGGATGTGCCAGATGGGAGAGTGAGGTTCCAAGGTCATAGAATCTTAGAACGTAAACCTAGAATGGTTTAGGTTAGAGGGAACTTTAAAGATAATCTTGCTTCAACCCTCTTGCCATGGGCAGAGACACCTTCCACTAGACCAGATTGCTCTCTTAAAGGCCATGATGAAAATTATGAGTTTTAAAAAAATATGCAGGGTTGTTTAGGGAATGGGTTGTTTCTTTTTCAGAAAAGGTTATAGTTATGCTGAGATTTTTGACAACAGGTAGTTGTTAAAATCCTGTCCTTGTCCTTGTCTTGTGCTTCATTTACTGCCAACTTTAACTTCTACACAAGATGCAAAAATGACATAATCCCTGCACTGTGACAGCCTTTTAACCTAAAAAATCAAGGTAACGTGTAATGCAGGAGACTTAAATCAGTCACCAAGCAGGCTGCACTCTGTAGTGACACGTGTGTCTGATGCTATTGACTCACTAAAGAGAAAAGAGCTGTTCAGCTGTCATTTTGTGCAACAAATTTGATGCAGATTCTTGGAAAATACAAACAGTGCTGAGGGAAGGCAGTTGAGTCTGCAGGTTCTCGCTGCCCTGGGACCCTCCCTTTCCTTCGCCCTGCCAATAGACCCTGTAGCCAACAGAGGGACAAAGCCACGCCCTGGGGGGTTTACATTGCAGAACCAGCAATGGTTCTGTTTTCACAGTCAAAGCAAAAGAAGCCATGGATTTGAGAGGAGAGGTGGATCACTGGTACGTTTTATTCTTTTTCCACTTTACAGTGCTGCTGGCTAGAGCTTCATGAGCAGTATTTCTTGGCACTAATATCTGGGGGTGGGCTGGAGGGGGTGGTGTCAATTCAGTGCTGTTTACAGGAATTGCAAGTAGGTACCCTGGCACAGAACAGTGTTTCAATTGCAACACTGCAAGCCTGTCTTAAAATACAAAAAATTACCATACTTCAAATATGAGTTTAATGCTGATTTAGCTATCTATTTTAATGGTGGGTGACAGATCTTAAACTCTGGCTCTTCACACAGTCTGCCAGGTAGTACATATGCTGTAATTTTCACAGGGGGAAGGGACTTGCCCTCTGCATATACTTTGTAAAACAAGCCAGAAAAATACTATCACTGCTCCTCATTAACAGTTTGTCCTTGTTTTGGGTGTTTTCTCTTTGTACACCTGAGGCATCAGAGATTTTTCCCTGACAATGGTGTGTCCCATTTCGAGTAGAATTTTATACAGGTTCTTCACAGTGAGTGAGGCACCCTGTTGTGGTGATGTGGATTTGGGGCATATCCATTTCTATAAAGAAAGAGGGTAAAAAAACCCTATACCTGAAATATCTTCATTACCAGTGTCTGCCAGCAGACTAATGATCAAGAAAATTGGATGTATTCCATCTCTTGTTTCAGCTCTGAAAGCTGAGGTATAGGGATATACTTGAAGAAGCTCTCATTTATTCCAGGTGGACATACATATCTATTACTGGGTTCCTGCTTTTGATAAATGCCAATTTTAAATGGCACTATGTCTTTATGATACCATGGAGATTTGTGGGATTGTGTGTATATATAACATCTATCTCTATATACTGAACTGGCCTTGTCAGCTCTTCCATTTACTCTTGACCAATGCAGTCTTTGTCTACTGACCTGCAAGCACCTCTTGGGCGGGGAAAAGAAGTAAAAATTTAACCACAATAACAAAGAATGTTTGCTTAGAAATTCCACATAAAGAATTCTGTAATCTTTTTAAACCTGACTCAGTTCTTCTGACTTTCCACCAAAGTAGGACAAGAAAGTAAACAATTTAGGAGGAGGCTTTCTTACAGGTAAACAGACTGAGTTCATGGGCAAGTGGCACTACTATGACAGAGCAGCCAGATGGCATCTTCCTCATTTCATAGTTGTCAATTAGTGGTTTCATAGAAAGTCTGGGGCTGTATTTGGAGGTTTAATGAACTGCAGTCAACAGGATGTGTGTATTTAAGGAGTGAATAGGAACTTTCCACTGACTGCCAGAAGTGTCCTTTTTGCCACAGAAAAAGAGCTTGTTACAGGCTTTTATCCAGTTGTGAATGTTGGAGGCAAAGCACAAGAAATCAGTTTTCATAACTCTATTATAGCAAGTAAGCTTACAGATCCTTAAGCATTTGAATTGTACCTGGTGTTATTTATATAAGATTTAGGATTCTTAAATAACCTCATAGTTGCCATACAATTATTTCTGTATTTCTCTACTGAATACCCACTATGTGTTTTGCATATAATGGGTAATGCACATTATATATTAATAGGGACAGCAAGCTCTACAGAATATGGAGCATAATCTATTCCTGTCCTGAACTGAAACTATGAATTACCTAAAATAATAATGTCATAGTGACACATTAGGTGTGTATATATTTTGCAGGAGACAAAAATGAAGGAGAGAAATAAAAGTGTGGTTATTACCTTGACATTTTGTTAATGCAATTTTATTCTGAGCTGGAGTTCAGGAAAAGCACAGCAAGGGAAACTAATAGAAAATGGGAAAGAAAAGAGCAAAGGTTGGAAAGTGCAAGGGGGAGCTTTGATGAGCCACACAATTATGCTCATCTCCTGCATTGAGCTTCCCCTGCTTTCCTGCCTGTTTCTGACAGCATCAGCTCTGAGGTGAGGGAAGAACATCACTGCAAGTGGCTAAAGGCATCCAGCACTTAATAAGCGTCACCATAAGTACAGAAATCTGCATTTTTGTGTCACTGTGGATTGTCTAATGGCATTGTTTTGAACAACAAACCTGTGGGAATTTCTACATGTGAGTAGATCATAAAATGGGAGGCTGGTCCTCCTCACTCTTACTTGGTCAGTGTCACAGATGCCCTGTATCTTGCTTTCTTATGAGTCTTTGCTTCCTTTGCTCATATCTGATTTTGGGCTAGCTGAGGAGTGGCAGGGGGGTACTACCTGGTCATTTTGTGGATGTACTGGCTATGCATCCAATGTTTTCTAATTTGTTTATTATTGACAGTTTAGATGTTTAGTATGCACATAAAGGCAAGTGCACATATTCTTGCATGTGGTTATGGAACTAAGTATGCGTTTCATACTGATTAATTTCTTGGTTTGAAGGTAGTTTTTTCTAAGATGCCCTTTGAAAGTGTACATGCGAAGATCTCAGCATGGCCATCTTTGATTCAAGTTGTGGAAAATCATACACTTAGGTGTTATGGAACTTTCACTTCAGTTATATAAAATTTGTTGTGAAAGTGCAGCATGCTGGTTCTAGCAAAAAGACGGGTTTAGCAATGGGTAGCTTT
Organism: Psilopsiagon aurifrons; assembly: GCA_025447955.1. Taxonomy (NCBI): domain Eukaryota; kingdom Metazoa; phylum Chordata; class Aves; order Psittaciformes; family Psittacidae; genus Psilopsiagon; species Psilopsiagon aurifrons. The sequence goes on from JAOEHY010049774.1 coordinate 23,033, forward strand.
GTGATTATTAAAGAGCAACTGGGCCAAGGCAAAAGTCGTTTTACATAGCTAACAGGGTTTTATTTTAGCCTTTGGGCCAAGAGGGGTGTCTGTCTTGTTTCCTCTTCTTGTTTTAAACTGTCAAAAATGTTAAAATAAAACTCCCCAGATAATATATTCTTATATGTGGATTAACCAGCTGCCCACAAGAATTCAGTGGGGTTATAGAGTATATATGAGATCCTGTGTATCACTCATTTTGGTTCAGAGCCCCAGAGACACTTTAGAATAGAAGGATATATGGATGTATGTAAGATTTTTGCTTTTTGTGCTTCATTCAAATAGTTCTTCATTCAGTTTTTTTTTAATTATTCTGATTTTTCTCCATTTCAGCTGCAAGCATATCATAGAAATTAGATTGGTTAGCATAAAATGCACCTTTATATGCATATCTGCAGAGCTACTTCTTCCCCTCTAGATGAAAGGTTTTCTCCAAAAGCTGCAAAATTAAGGTAACGTAGTTGTAATTTTTCCTGGGAGAAGCTCAGTTTCTCAATATTACCTAAAAGTATAACAACTTCAGCCTGTATGTGAAGACACTTCAGACATAGTTTTGCAGGACATGTGTGTGTATTGCCTTATAAGAAGAATCGTTTTCTGGCAACTTATTCAAATGCTTTTCTAATGAACATAATTGCTTTAATATGTTTGCATATAGTTGGGATAACTTTGGTATCTCTCTGCAGCCTTATTTTATTTTTTTTGTGTGTGCTGATTAACTACTGGTCCTCGTAAGTGCTCAGAACTTCTAACATTAAAGCCATTGCTGTGTGTTCAGCAGTATGCCCCTGTGGATTCTCCTGCAGGGCAAGTCTGAGAAGCACTTTTCATGGTGAAAGAAAACCTAGAAGTAAAGCTCTGTTTTCTCTTATTTTTCAGAGTGGTTTTCAGTACGTGGAAATATGAGGGGGTAAGCCACAAACTGTCCTAAGTTTGGTGAAAATAAGTTTTGGTGGCATGACCAGCTAGTTGAACAGTCTTTAATCTGAAAACACATAAGAATCAGTTTTCAGTAACTGTTGTAATATTCCTAGGTTTGCACAAGGTCACAAATACTACAAGAATAGTTGTGTCTTCTCAGGGTGTACTTTAAAACCCAAATTTAGTCCAGTCCTGGGAACTGAAAATCAACTACTGTTGAAGAAAACTCTTTTTCAAAACTTTGTGGAATAATTTGGATGTAGTTGCATTCACTCTTTGGTTCAGTCAGACTGCCAATTTGTTACATGAAAGAATTTTCCTTGCTGTAATTACTTTATACATGTTTTTTTAATGAATGGTGAACACTACAGATTTTAAAGGCAGTGAATTTGTGAAAAGAGCCATAATGAAATATTTTACTAGGAGAACTGTTAATTGTCTTTTCATTGGAATCACTAGTGTTACGTGAAAGTAGTAATTAAGCAAGAAATAAATAGAAAAACCTCTCTATTGTCCAAAAAGTTAATGGTTTCATCATGAGTACTGTGTACAGTGGCTTAGTCTTGGTTAAACTTGCATCTGTAACTCATTTTTGTATTTGAAATGCAAACTTTCTCATAAAGTTATTTATAGCTGAGTTGTAGATTCATTGGTAAAATTTCATGCTTTCTGTAAATTAAAAGGAAAACACTCTTATTAATGGGAGTGAAATGAGGCTGGCTGTTCTGGTTGATGTGTTAATATGCTGTTAAAAAAAAAAAGAAATGGAAGAAAAGAGCAAGAGAGAATTAATTTGTTGCTATTATAAACTGTTAATTTGAAAGCAAGACAGATTATACCAGTTCCATAATTAACTGTAAATGCTTCACCCCAAGGACTTTTAGTACAGTAACTGATTGAATAGAAAGGGTTGAATAACTGCAAGTAAATCAACAGGTCTTAAATTGCTTGTGCCCACACTTCTGTTCTCCCAAGCATTGCTGTGGTACACCATTAATTAATCTTCTCTGAAGGAGAAGGTGCACTCTTGATTTATTTTATAAGATCTAAAATGGTATATTGATACTGTTCTGGCCCCTGATGTGCAACTTTCCACAACCCATGGGCTCAAGTGTTTGCTTATTTAACTCAAAGTTCACATTGATCTTCATATCTCATTGAGGAATGGTTCACAGGGAATATACTAGTCCATCCTTCCAGTGTCTGAAGGTGGACTATTCATTAGGGACTGTGGTGATAGGGCAAGTGGTAAAGGGTTAACACTTGCACAGGATAAGTTATTCTGGGAATGAAGTGGCAGCACTGGCATATAATAGCAGTTGTCTGAAAAGTCGGCTTCCAGTGTATGAAGCAAAGTCAAAGGTCCTCAGGCTGTAGATAAAGATTTGTTCCTACCTTTGAGACTGAGGGAGCAAATAGACTTTGGGGAAAGGTTTTCCTTGCACCTATTTTCCATAATATAGTATGTATATATATTCAAAAAATACAAAATCTTATCTCATTTACCTCTTCATAATAAAATTTAGGTATCTAAGCTCAGCAAGTGTAAATTGGCAGATATCTGCTGACTTAGCTCTTTTTAGAGGGATCAGAAGCTCTGATAGCAAAACACTATCTTGTTGGACCTGTTCTATGGCACACTACTGTGGAAAATAGGAGTCAAGTCAGTTGTTTAAATGAACATCACACAACAGTTTTCTGGGTTATGTAAGGACGAAGGCTTAATCAATTTGTATTTGCTTCATTAGCTCACCTGGTGACAAAAAACCTTTGGACACCAATATAAATAATGCACAAAAAATAATCTAAGCTCCTTTTACTATTATTTTCTCTGCTCTCGTAGAAACAGCATCTGTTGTTTTAGTATGAATAAAAGATTCTTAAAATTATCTTTGTCAGGGATATAATTTGGGATTAAATTTAATGTGGCCATGTATCCTTTTTTGTTGTTTTTATATTGTCTTTTGAGCAAAGAGAAAGGTAGAGGGTTGGAAAAAAAAGATACAGATTTGTGTTCCTTTCCTGAGACTGAAACATAATTCGAAAAAAAGCCAAGTAGGTGTAAACTGCAAATGATTCTTCTTTCTCTGAGTTATTTTGTTGTCTGAGGCTCAGCGCTCTGCAATTCAATATCCATGGAATTTTCCTGACATTTCGTTCTCTTTAGGAGTGTGTCATTTTTTTTCTTTATTTTATAGGCCACATTTTAAAAATAAGATACAGTTTTTTGGATCTATTCTTTCATATCTGTAGTGGAACTTACTATACACACTGAGTAATATTTCAATAGTGCCTATACGGAACAGGTATCAGGGGTTTGTTGATGTGCATATTTAATCCAGAGGTAGTGTGATGACGCTCAGTTCATTTTCATCCTCCTCTTTTTTCTTACGGCTTCTTTCATGTTTCCTCCATGCTTACACATCAGAGTTAGTAAAAATCCAGTTAATGTGCTTAATATTATAAAGAAAGCTTTCCAGACTAAAATGTAAAAATGTGTTACGATTGTTTCAATATTGGTCACTGTATTACCTGATTGAGTACTTCTGTGTAAGCACATTCATACTAGCACCAACACATGCTCTAATTTAGACAAGCCTCAGGCAGTGTTCACACAGCATTAATAAGGTCTGAATGCTGCTTATGTGCTCACTGGCACCTGCCAGCTCAGATGCAACAGTGCTGGGAAATTGGATATTACCTTTGTTAACATGAATGTAGCTAGATAATGCTCCTGCTTTGTTCATATAGCTGGTAGGCAGTACATTCAGTGTTACTTTTCATGCAGGATACTGTTTTCAGAAAATTCAGTCTTTTTTTTTTTTTTCTCTTTTGTTTTCCACCTCACCATTGTTATAATTTATTTGTAATAATGTGTTTTCTAGCAGAGTCTAGGACCAGAATCCCATTGAGGACAGAAATGTATTAAAAATTAATAAAGACTATTCCCTCTTACACTATGTTCCATGAAACTGTTGTGGCGCATTTCACAATTGTTCATTTCAATATGTTCTACCCCTGGAAAGGAGGGTACAGCTGTGCATCCTCCCTCCTCTGTGCCATTTATATGTGCCCTGATCAGTAACGGAATAATTGTGACAACTTCTGAAGTGAGCGGAGTGGAACTAGCACCCCTATATAGAGCCTTTCTGAGTGACAGTTGCAAGTGATGTAAAGCCCAGGCTCCATGCCCCAGTTTGAAAGAGCACCCATAGCTAATATGCAGCATATCTGATGCATGTTCTCCATGACTGCATGCATGCACCAAAACATATTTGCAAAGCACTGCCACGTCTCTCCCTCAAGCGCAACAGATGGGAACTTGTTGCACATGAAATATGGGCTTGTTCATAAGATCATGGAGTGACACCTTACCGTGTTTTTAATTTGTCCCTAGGACCAGTGAAAGAGCAGGAAAAAAAAATATTATCATGATATTTTTACTTGTAGTACTTAGACTTACAGGTCTGATTAACATAGCATTAAGTTTTCAGTGCCTCCATGTCCCTGAGTAAATATGCACTTGCAAAAAAACATCATCAGGTTTCAAGAAGCACACATCCATAAACTGAACAAAGCTTCAGAGACCACCAAAGAGGTAGTCCATGCACTTTTTTCCCAATAGGAGATGACAAATACATTTGTACTTTAAATGCCATTTAAACAAGTGAAACACTGCTGTGGGTGGCTGTGGGGAGGCTTGGTGCATGTAAAAGGGTACACTGCAAATGGGGTGGGTCCTGGAACGTAATGAAAATCCTGCTGCTTCCAAAAAGAGGTTTTGTGCTTGCAACAAGAATTATGCCGAGACGTCAACCCTATTTTAGTTGAATTAGATGAGGAAGTAAGAATTTTCATTCTTTTCCATGCATCCCTCCTTACACTGAACCAAAGCAGGAGTTCTCATCATGATACCTCTAATCCTGGCTACTCTCAGATCAAATTCGATTTTGGGTTGGAATGAAATATGCAGTACTGTATCTTCCAAGTTTTCTGTTGTGTTTGTTCTCAAAGTAAAGGCAAATATTATAATCCTTGCTTCAAAATGTCAATGCATAATCATAAAACAGTGATAACTTCTTGCTGGTAAAAGTATCTCATTTTTTTTCAGTTATTGCCCTGTCATGTGCCAGGTTGCTGTCGTTAGACATCATATGAGTGCAAAACAGTAGTGATAAAAAAATCTTTTATTGCCATAAATGTAAACCAAAAAACAAACCAAAATAGTCATCTATGATTATTGAAACATACATTCAGGAAGATTCATATTTTGACAGAAATATAATACTGCTCTGCTTTTATCTTCTTTTGCTCAGGGGAGAGTGAAATAAATGCACAACAAGCAATTTTGATAGCCTCTCTTCCATTTTGGAGACATGTCATTGTGTGCAGAGGGTCAGGGATCAAAGTTTGAATCTTCTTCAGTGGAAGAAATTTACTATGTTGTTTATGAGGAAAACTTTCTTTGTTCCAGGAAATGGTTGGTTTGGGAAAGAAATTGAGGGCCTGGATTGTAATTCGTGTGAAGGACATTTTCACATGTACAAAGATATGTTTCTGATCCCTCAGAAAAAGCTGACAACATGTAGGACGAGACAAGAGGTGGTGCATGCATTTATGTATATATGAATTGTGTTTGGTAGGACAAGAGGAAAATAAGCTTGTTTTGCTTAGTTGCCACAATGTTAGGTTTTCAGGTAGCTGCAGATTTAGCCTATGTTGCAAGCATCAGACGTAACAGCAATGAAGTTTTATAGCATGCTACTAGAACACCCATGCAGAAAATGACCTGAACTTGAATTTCTTATCATTCCTTAGAGCTTTTGTCTTTCACTGAGCTCTAATCCATATCTGTCACTCATGAACTTTAATGCATACCTCTAAAAAGCCCATCCCTTCTCCAAGTTTCTGTTTTCTTACAGCGATATTACTTTCTCTCTTTTTTAAAAAAAAAATAATTGTCTTGATTCCTCTAGATAATATTCTTAGTGTGCACACAAGAAAAATGTCATAAAAAGACATGCACAAAGGCACCACCTATCCAAGTGGCAAAAAGTGGGAGCAAGTGCATCACAGCATTCCTTGCTGCTCTTATTCTAACAGCCAGGGAGAAGGCCCCTTGCTCAGGAATACTCAGAAAAAGCAATAAAATACCCAGCAAAGGCTCTGCTGGTATAGTTTTCCTCTGAAATCTTTGTTTTTATCCTGATGGTGCTTCAATGGATGGTGCTTTGATGGAAATCAAACGTGGCATTGGCAGATGAGAAAGCATGATGACTCTAGGCAGAGGTCTGGGGGCTGACAAGGACATAAGTGTCATCCTTAGAGTAGGCAGTGCCATGTAACACATAGAGAGGGAATATGATGTCTCTGAAAGCAGCTGCAGAAATGCATTCAGCTTCAGGCAGTTAGCAGTGTCTGAGCAGTTACATTTAATTGCAATGCAGCATTTGGTGGTCATGTTTACTTCTTGCCTTTTCCTGTATTGGGAAAGAATGGGGGACATCCTGTCCCTGAGTCATCTTAGGGAAATGGTTCAGGAAGTTTTGTGAAATTTGACACAGCTCTACTCGGCAATGGCAGCCTGTAAGTAAGTTGGGATCAGATTGCACTTGAGATGGGTCCTAATTGCACCCACAAGTTCAGAATTTTCTTAGAGGAGCAACAAACTTCACTGTAATTTATTTCTTCATGACAGATGTGTATTTCTCCTACTTCCTGCATCACACCAAATAATGACCTTCCTAAAGTGTTGAGATTTTATCTTTTTTTTACTTTCTCCCTTTCTTCCTTTTTCTTCCTTTTTATTCTTCTAACTGGCTCAGCTTTGCTCTCTGTATACATGTAGGCCTACTTCTGATATGCATGCTCCCAGCTGACAGTACAGCCTTACAGCCAACTTTTTTTCCCTTTCTATCAGTTTGGAGAGAATTGTACTCTATCTTGTTGATCATTCTTGTGTAAAGCTCGTCTATCACTTCAAGGATTGTCTGGCTATTGGTTCTGTCAGTTTGCTTCTATCACTGTCCAAAAGCAAAGACCATGTGGCCATAATATTAATAGTCGAAATAGGAGAGATACATCACTGTTCTGGTTCAGGTTAGTCAAAAAGGATGATTGAAAGAACGCTACAAAAATGCAGTGCTTAAAGGTAAAAAGATGTTTGACAGTACTAGTGGGAAAAAGAAAAGTGACTCTAGGAAATTTATGACAGTCTGTAATATGCCTTTTATAATTTACATCAAGGTACCTGTGCCTGTAATCTCTTACGCATATGAATTATTTTCCTCACATGAGTAATTTCAACTAATTACACTGACTTTAGAGAGGCTGTTACCATAAGTATGAGCCAAGTTACTGATGTTTATCCAAATAAACTAAGCAAACAAACGAAAAAAAAATCTGTTTAGCCTCCTTTTCAAGTAAAACATACAGTTGGTATCTGGATTTAGACTAGAATGGTCTTCGGTATTTCTTTTTGCAAAAGTTAAAAAGGCCTTCATTTTTCTTTATAGCTCATTTGGCTAAGGCTATCATCGCTTTCACAAACTTAAAATGCAGAACTAATTGTATTCTTAACAAAGTGCGTGCTACTTTTCGTTTTCTGGAATGCGAAAATCCTCTTAAAGTTCTGCTCATCACTTTTCTCCATCAAAGCTTTCCAATTTATTTTTAAAAGATGATAGCAAGGATCTAATTTAAGCCTTTTTGTTCTGTGAGCAAAAAGAAATGGGCAGCTGTTCCACAATGAAAATTTGAGAAGGAGTTCTTAGCAAGTTAATCTCTATAAATTCTAAAAGAACTGCGAGGAATGTCTCAAATTACGCTATGTATACTTAAATGCTGATACTTTTCCGTTCTTCTTATGATTGCAACCGTTGCCTCTTCTATAATACTTTTTCATTTCCTTTTCAATACCTTAAAGCAGGGGTGGTTTAGAATATCTACCCATACTTGATGGCTAGAAAGTTTCAACTTCTGTAAAGGAACATGTGCTAGTTGTGCTATTCTTTCACTGAAAAAAAGTTCTTTCTAATCTATTAGGAGCTGATCCCTATTAGAGCTGAGCTACTGCCCCAGCCACAGCTGTATTTCAGGTGTCCTGAGTCTGCACTTCTGGCATGTTTGTATCCCCAGTATCTATCCCTCAAAAAAACAGATGATGCTTCTTGAATGCTTTGGATCAAGATGTGATTACTTTTTAACCAATATCAAACAACAATTAAAAAAAATGTACATCTTTACTTTCTTTTAGGGACTTGAATAGAATTTAAGTGGTATCAGTTTCACTGAGTTGTACTTATGTTAGCTTAACCATTAGCAGCTATAGGAACATGGTAATACACAGAGTACTTTGTATTCACCTTGAACGTTATTTTTCTAATAACTTCTAATGTCATATATGAAATATTTCAGATCTAAGGTATGCAAACATATTTCTGGCCAGCACTTTCTTGGGAATAAACTGAAGCTGAACTGTGTTGCATGGTTGGATATGCAACATGGCCGGGCATACATTGCTTATCATAAATATGTTATGGTAATATTAAAAATCTTTACATTCTGACTTAGGCTCATGTAGTTGACTGGCTGAAAGTAGGGTAATAGCAGAATTTCCCAAAATATAGTGCTGCTTTATTAGGAGAATTTAGAACCATTATGAAAAAAGCTGATGTTTCGATCCGTGTCCTCTCCAGAACTCAGTGAGTCTTGGTGCAGATCTCCTTGGCTTGTGCTGCGTTTAGACACTTAGTAAGAGTGATCCATTTTATTCATCTGTTGTGAAGTCAAAAATCAAAACAGCTGATGGGCTTCACATTTGATATTGCAATTTGGTGGTCAAAATATTTTCAGTATGTATAGAATAGATTTTTGTCTTGCTACACTTGCTTTTGAGAGGATTTCTTTTTCATAGGGAGCTTCAAGGCTGCAACCAACTAGAACTCTATTAAACTGTTCTTGATTCTTGAACTCCTAGTACCAGAAACAAAGCTTTCAGCCTGCATACTCGGAGAGGAACTGAATGTAAGCTTATGTGCAAGTCAGAAATGCAGGCTATCTCGCTTGAACCACTGCCACTGTTGTACTCCACAGATACGTGAAGTGACAAGACAGGCACCAGCATAAAGCTGAAGAGCATAAAAGGAGCTGATGGCTTTAGTGACATTTTGTCACTTGAATGATGATCTTTGTTAAGAACACCTGCGACAGGAAAGTTAAATCCTTTGTTTCAATAATGTCAGTTTGATGCTTGGCAAAAAATGTTTTTAAGGTGGGCAGGGAAGAAAAAAAGAACAGCACCATTATTTTCTGTTATGTATAATATTTAATATTCTCCATGCTACACATTCAGACTAGATAGGTTAAGATTTTTAGCACATGCAAAAGGATTTGAAACCTTATTTCCCTATCAGTAATAAAATAATCAACATGCTGCCAGTATAATCAGGGACGGATGGATTTTCAAGGCACTCACATTTAAAAACGTGGAATGGGCAAGTTTTCAAAAACACTCAGCATTCTGCAGCCCCTGTTGAGGAAAATCTGGCCAACTTATGGATGCAGAGTGGTTCAGAGGGTCTGGCCCAAAAATATTCCCTTTATACTCTTGGAAAAAGAAAGTGAACTAAGCTTTGCAATTGCAAATTGAAAATATAAAACCATTCTATATGCATAGTAGTTCTTAGATTCTTTCAAACCTTTAAAAACAGCAGCGTCCACACCAAGTAATAGAAAGCACCCACAAAAATTAGGTTAAAGGAATTTTTAATGGAAACTGGCCACTATTAAGAAAACTGATGGTTTGTCTTGGAATTTTTTGTTTGCTTGCTTTTAAAGAGTGTGTCTGTTCACACTACCAAATAGCTTTCTGACACAGGCACCCTGTTCTTGTGTCGCTGTTCTCCTCCTCGTTCCTTCAAGTTCTTCCTCAAACCCCATGCTTTTCACCCTCTTCCTCACAGTACTTTCCATCCTAATTAACTATTCTTCTTCTCATTTAAACTGGTGGAAAGCAACAGTAACTGCTCTACAGTCTGTAGAATTACTCAGGTATAAAATCAGTTATGGATGAGAAGGGCAAGGTTATTTAAAATACTACCCTTACATGATTCCTTTACATGTTCTATTTGGATCAGTGTCCTTTTCCTGAGCTCAGTCAACCCATGCTAATGCATACTGGGAAGGAATCTTGTTCCTCACAGATGTATTTTTCTTCACTCTTAACTATTCGTGGCTTACTAAAGAGATAATTTTATCTGGTTAATCGTGACTCCCAATTAGAAACATTATGCATATGTTTCTATATTGGCAATGGGTTTGAAGAAATAGTAAGTATGAATTTCCATATTTTTGTATGAGCTACTAAAAATGCGTATATGGAAAATATGGTGGATACCATTTTATCCTCTGTATTTTTTTTCCTGCAGCCTCCAAAGCTCTCTTCACTTGAAGCCTAATTCCCTAAAACCATACATTAAGAATGATCCACTGTCAAACTGACATTCCTTTTTATTTTACAAGTTAAAGACTAAAGTTAATGACTGCCGTCTGAGTTTCTCATATCATGTTAACAGGTTGAACGATTTCTTCCTGTTAGTAAGTCCTGGCATAAACCTGTTGCTGCCCATTAAGTCTGCAAAGGGTTAAATGTAGGAATTGAACTTTTAATTCTGCTTAGAAAAAGAACTTATGGATAAAGATAGAATAAATATAAACCTATGGAAAACCTTCACTGAACCTTAGTTTTCCCTGTTGAAAAATTCTGGCCTTCGTGGAGTTGCTTACAGAGAAGTCAAACTCAGCAAGGCAATAAATTTTCCTCTATTGCATGTCTTGTCAACAGCCTTCACTCTACAGTGAGTTCACTCAAAGGGTAGCTCCTGAACGTGTTCAAGTGTGGGAGATGGCAAAGTGTTTAAAACAAATAACCACAGCTGGGAAAAAACTCTGACTCCAGCTCTTAATCCATGCAAAGAAGGGAATTTTGAGTCATTAGAGTAGATTTAGGATTCTTTTGTTTTATTCTTCACCATCAGTGATGATGACAACCAGTTTGATCGAAAGCCTATGCACAACCCAAATGCTCAAGTTTTCTGCTTGGATTTCAAACTTCCAAATGGAATTCAGCTTTAAAAAAAGCCCCAAACAAAAAAAAAAAAGAAGCATCAACAAAATATCAACAAAGCAAAACAACTACCACCACCACAACAACAACAAAAAACAAATGATCAACAAAAAAAAAACCACCAAAGCAAAACAAAAGATAAAGAGATCTTCAGGTATCAATTTAGTACTATCGCTATGAATGAAATCTACTAGAAAGGAATGTACAGGCATGTACAGGCAATTATACAACAGGAACGGATCTGAATTTCTGAATTCACTTGAGGGGATTGAATCACTTTGGCACTTTGAAATAAAGAGTTTCTAGGTGGAGAGGTGCATTATTTTTCATTGAAAATATTATTCTGCTTTCTAGCAACTGTTTTCCAGTGCAAGTAGTGTAATGTGCTCATTGTCCTGGGTTAAAGCCAAGTAGTTTCAGAGCAGATCTGTGTTGGGTTTTCGGTTTTGTTTTGGGTCTTTTTCTTTTACGGAGTGGATATTACAAACTTTCTAAAAGGATGTCATGGGTTCAGCAGTAGCAGTCATTTTTCCCCTTCTTAGTAACTGGTGCAGTGCTATGTTTTTGACTTTCGGCCTGAGAACAGTGCTGATAACACCAATGTTTTTAGTTACGGCTTAGTGATGTTTGGTCTGGCCAAGGACTTTTGGAGCCTCGTGCTCTGCCAGGGAGGAGAAGAAGCCGGGAGGGAGCAGAGACAGGACACCTGACTCAAACTGACCGAAGAGGTATTCCATACCACAGCACATCATGCCCAGGATGCAGAAACAGAGGGCAGAGACCTGAAAGGGTGGTGGGGGTGCACTGCTTGGTCGGGCTGGGTATACATGGTGAGCTGTTGTATTCGCTTCCCTTGTATTTCTCTTGTCATTATTATTACTGGTGGTAGCAATAGCGGTTTGTGTTATACCTTAGTTACTAAACTGTTCTTATCTCAACCTGTGGGAGTTGCATTCTTTCGATTCTCCATGTAGCAAACTGCGTGGCTGATTTACGGCTTAAACCACGACAAAGGATAATTGAATTATAAATCAAAACATAAATTTGGAAATAGCACAAAAGTGACTGTTAGAACAAAATAATCCTTAAAATGAAAGATACTTAAATTATTTGTAGGTATTGGTTTAATATTATTATTATTGTTTTAAACATATACTCTACTGGCTGACCTCAGTGGAAGATTTATGTTTAAGGGTCCTATAAAAAAAAATACATTATTAGCTTTTCTCAATAATGAAGGAAATGAAAAATTCAAAAGGGACATTTCTACCAGACAGAACACAATTTTATTTTTTATCTCAGTACAAGCCTATGGTCATACTCACTGAAGTATTAATGCTGTGTTTATTCACTTTTATTGAACATTTAACTGTTGACTTGTTCTCTTTGGCATGGGGCTGATTTCTTTACTTGAACTGCCTCAGTCTCTTACAGTCTTAGGGCAAGGGAGATGAAGTCTTCCCTGGAGCTTCACTTGTTTCAGATATAATTAGAAAGGCAAGCAAACTCAATATAAAACTAATTATTTAGGGGAAAAACACAATTCTTTTAGTTTAAAAGTATCACCTTTTGCAATTAATCTGAAAAAGGGGAAAACTGTTCAAGTACTTCAACTATATCTTTCTTTTTCAAGAAATGAGCTCTGTGAGACAAGCAAACGAAGCCATGTCAGTCATCTCATCCTGTCCTTAGGAGGAACCTAGAAAAATCTTTCCCCCCAAGTTGGCTTGCTTTTATTTTTCTTAACTAGATGACTAGTAGCCTAAAGATTTTTCTGTCTGGTTTCACGCAATGTATTCAGCTTTTTACTTAGAAGGTTCTTGAGGGAAAGGAAAGCCAGGAAAAACAGCAAGGTGTTGAAGAAGAAGAATGAAGAATGCAGCAGTCCTGTGGAGAAGGGCTTGGTCGATGAGAAAATGAACACAAGCCGGCTTCAATGTGCATTCGCGGCCCAGAAGGCCAACCATATCCTGGGCTGCATCAAAAGGAGTGTGACCAGCAGGTTGAGGGAGGTGATCTGCCCCTCTACTCTACTCTCATGAGACCTCACTTGGAGTATTGTGTGCAGTTTTGTTGTCCTCAATATAAAAAGGACAAGGAACTGCTGGAACAAGTCCAGAGGAGGGGTACGAGGATGATCAGGGGACTGGAGCACCTCCTGTGTGAAGATAGGATGAGAAAGTTGGGGCTGTTGAGCCTGGAGAAGAGGAGGCTGCGTGAAGACCTCATAGCAGCCTTCCAGTATCTGAAGGAGGCCTACAGGGATGCTGGGGAGGGACTCTTCATTAGGGACTGTAGTGAAAGGATAAGGAGTAACGGGTTTAAATGTAAACAGGGGAAGTTTTGGTTGGATATGAGGAAGAAGTTCTTTAGTGTGAGGGTGGTGAGGCACTGGAATGGGTTGCCCAGGGATGTTGTGAATGCTCCATCCCTGGTGGTGGTCAAGGCTGGGTGGGACAGAGCCTTGGGTGACATGGTTTAGTGTGAGGTGTCCCTCCCTCGGCAGGGGGATTGGAACTAGATGATCTTAAGTTCCTTTCCAACCTTAACTACTCTATGATTCTGTGTGGTCTTTTTTCCTCTTGACAGTCAAAATGGATAGAGATTAAAATTAGATTCCAAAAATATTGCCTTCAGTGAAGAGAGATTTTTATGAGCTTTAGTTTCTTGTGTGCAAGAATGAGCTTTATAAATCAGCAACTGATTTCCATACTGAGAATCTCAAAGGCTAAGAGCAGAGACAAAGAAGAGGTCTTGCTGTGGCACCAGCAGGAAGAAATGGTGTAGATACCCTGATAAAATGGTGGTGATGGTTAGCAGCTAGAAATTAAAAACAAGAGGGAAGAGGAGGAAGAAAGAGTGGCAGGCATGGGCAGAGGTGAACACACACAACTGATATCTTGGAGGCAAGCTTAGGATTTCCGTGCATGGATCCTGCAGTTTTTGTTTAGTATGTATGACATACTAAATAGCATTTAGCTCAGTACAGCATACTCAAGCATTTACCTTTTCAAACTTGAAATCAGTTAAGGTGGCCTTCATTTTATCTCCTAACTTTCTTACTACTACCCATACAATAGCTATTTAATAGTCTAACTTTTCATATTTTGCTTTGCATATCACTGCTTGAGGAGCTGTCAGTACTACATAAGACTGCTCTGGCTGCCCATACTAGTCAAATCACATCTCTTCAGTTAAAGAAAATGTTAAGAAATGACCTCTGACTTCTTCTATTTTATTTTTTGATGGTTGGCATTTGTTTTGTTTGCAGGGGGAAGGGGTTCTGTCTCACATATATGTACAGGAAGCCTGTTTTTTGTCATATCTTAACGATCAGCAAATTTCTTTTTCCCTGGGAGGGATAATTAGATTGAGTCATATATTCTGCTATAAAACAGCAATAGTGACTCCAAGAGGTTGGTCTAGGAAAAGACATCAGCAACAAAGCTAGCGGTATTGGAACAAAGCAATTTACCAATCTTCCAGCTGGAAGACTGCAGTTCAGAGTAGAAGACCATGTAAATGGGACATATTGTAGACAGAGGATGTTTGGAAGAGGTTAGCATGGAGTTTGTGTCCCAGATGAACTCTGGGGAAAGCTAACTTTCTAAATCACTTTCTAAATTATGTCAGTACTAGCCATTTCCAAAGCAAAGGATTATACAATTCCATCTGTTGGATTTTGTGGGAAAAATAACCCCATCAAATGGTGATGGTTCAGCAGAAAGAGGTTCACAGTCACTACTACAGGAAGGCCAGACGTGGCATCTGGGTGGCTTGTTGTAGAGCAGTCCCAGGTGTAGAAAACATAAAGCTGGAACCCAGAAGCTCTCTCCTATGTGTCAAACAGCAGATACTTAAGATGGCCAGATTTTGTGTGGATCTTTTAATGCATGCAACATTACTGCTCATTAAATGTTTGCAAGACTTGTCCAACATGTTGCATATGTGTGGAGATGAATTTTGCAAATACAGAACAGTTTCCTTTGTACAGGTTCTGATCTCTATTTTGTAGGTTGGTCCACACCTGTGGGCCCATATCTATGAGAAAGAAGGTATGTAGAGAATCTTCTACATCATTCTCCTTTAAATACATGCCATTTTTGTTGGGAGACTGTTTTTCTTGCTTGCTTTTTATTGCACAGATGAAAAGCTTCAATTCTGGCACTACTGTTGGTTTATTTGCTTTAGATTGTCTTGCATTTATCCCATTCAAAGGTTAAAATGTAAAATGTAGAAATACTTGTGATGGATTATCAGGCTCTTCCAAAGATTCAGAAGTTCTGGAGTTACTGCCAATGACAGATGGTTTGTCCTTGCTCATCACTTGTCTCCTTGACAGCATTTCTTTGCTCTCTGCAAAATCTCCTTTGGTGTGTAGTTGAATTCTTTAAAAAAAGAGAATTATTTTCTGCTTCATCCATGTTCTTGCTCATCGGTCCAATAGCATCTGTGTTTGACTAAGCGGAACACCTTCCTCATGGAGCAGAAGTTTCATTTATTTTTAGGGTGTTAGGAGAACTGCTGGAGTTTGACATGAACACATTTCTAAAGTCACAAAGATGTTAAGAATGATCTTTTGTATCTATTGCTGTGGATTTCTATGACAGTGTATGAATGGAACTGCATACTCGATGAGCTGTATGATTTGCTGCAAGACTTATGCAACTAATGACACAATGTTTTCAAATACTCCGGTGTGAACTCAGTCTGAGCAGTGGTTGAGTGGATAGAGAGTGCATTTCTTTTTCACTTTTTCCGCAGTTTTATGAAGTCTATTTGAGAACTGGCCTGCTAACTTGCTGCTTTGATTCTTATTACTGGAGAACTACATGATACTGCATTAAAAACAACAAAATGCTAACAGCTTAGAGATGAAAAAATGCTGAATTCAGAAAAAAAAAGTGTTCTCTGAGGTTGTTAGCTATATTGGCTGTCCTCTGCTTGTTCTTTGACACCAATTTAGTTGTGTAAGAAAGGAATGACTGAGTTGCTATGGGCATTAGGATGCAACATGCAAGCTCCCCTGTTCGCAGTGGCATTCATCTGCTTATGTGTATTCCTGTACAACGAAGGTACTCAATGGCACAACAGAAATGCCATCTCAGGAGCATAAATTTATTTTTTTAGTATTGTTTCAAATGTTTACCATTTCAGTAAATAAAAACAGTCTGAACTGCACAACAGTTCGTATGTAATTCATTAGTTTTTGCTTCTTTTATCTACATCTAGTGTGATTCATCACAATTAAGAAAGAAAAATATATTTGGAAGCACAAAAGCAGACATTTTGGCTTAGGCCAAAGGATGCTTCAGTGCCTTATTTCCAATGATGGCTGCAAGAGAATACCTGACTGAGATCAGTTATGTTTAGCTTTAGAGAGCTTTCTGTATTGAATATAGCTTTGTGTGTTAAGTAACCCGCAGCTGAATTCTTGTATGATTTCCCCTAGAGGAAGTGTGAAGAGGATTAGTCAAGTATGTGCATGGTTTTCTTTGTTTTGGAAAGGGTCAGCTATCCTTGGGGAGGTAGAGTTGCTATTTATGTTAGGGACAGGCTGGAGAGTATGGAACTCTGTCTGGGGACAGATGAGCAGTCAACAGAGACTTTGTGGGTCAGGGTTAAAGGGAG
>JAOEHY010049777.1:0-29841 GCA_025447955.1 Psilopsiagon aurifrons
TTCTCCACGCTGAACAGCCCCAACTTTCTCATCCTATCTTCATACAGGAGGTGCTCCAGTCCCATGATCATCCTCGTAGCCCTCCTCTGAACTTGTTCCAACAGTTCCATATCCTTTTTATGCTGAGGACACCAGAACTGCACACAGTACTCCAAGTGAGGTCTCACGAGAGCATTTTTCAATGAAAATTAATGAATGCAAAGGCAGAGATGCCAATATGCTGCTAGATCCCTTATGGTACTAAATGATTGATGGCCTAAAATACTTGAAAAACTTCTTTCAAATTCCAAGTCCATAGGCACAAAAGGAAAAAATATTTCCCTCCCTATTTCCCCCCTATGTAACACTCCATGGCAAAGCAATTTACAAACCAGAGGCACATTTTTGCAAACAATCCCAGGTGTAACATCTTCCCGTGGGAATAAATCTGTAGATTTTGGCGCACTTTGCTAGTGGTGACTGTTTGCAGCATTCAGAATGTCTCAAACCTGCAGTTTTTATGCAAGTCAAAAAAACCTCTTTGCAAAACATTGAGACCTCTGCCCACATGAATACAGAAAAAGGTATTTGGGAGGAACTCTGAAATGCAGTCACTCCTGGGAGACAGATTACAACCAACTGGCAATGATCAAAACCAAATCATCACCCAAGTAATGAACTTGAGATATCTTCGTAACTCAAGGCTTCTCTGCAGTAGCCACACCACATCTTCAGCAGGAGAGGATTCACAGCTCCCCATCATTTCTCTGATATATCCATTAGAAAAATCCAGATGTGCTTGCCATGACTTGCAGCCCCCCTAAAGACTATGACCAATTTCCCATGGCCAGGATTTCACTCTCACCTATAACCAAGCCTTTAAATAAAAACACATCCCACAAATAATTACAGCATTTTCCGTCAACACAAAATTCATCAACCTCAGCAACACTGACAACCTTTATTAGAGCAATGAATTTTCAGTGGAAGCCTATAGGAACCTCAGGGTGTAGGACTAGGGTTGGTACTATCTTTTTGGAGGTACGAAATACCCTCAATTAGGTGCACTGAAAACTAGAGCCCCTTCACAAAGGATTAATGCTTCATATCAGCTATTAATAATCTTTCACTGCTGAGGTTCAGGATATCCACAGAATGCTCTTATCAACCCTGCCTGTGCAGATCTCCCCATCTGCAGTATTTGGCACTGATTTTTAAGTATAGTAGACTCAAGTTTTCCAGGGAGCAGCCATCACTCCTGCGCTCCCTCTGGAGTGACTACTGGAAGCCAAAAGCATTTAAGCAAAGCTAGATAAAATCAGCAGCGCCCAATGTGGGTTCTTTCTGGTTTCCTGCAAGTAAACAGACATGTTTACAAGGGGCTGTACATTCACATCAATCATAAGGTGACTTTGTTTACAGTAGAGGAATTTCCTGCAGGCTTTTGCTGTCCTGGTTTCTTTCTCTTTGTATTTACTTTTGTTCAAATGCAATTAAAAAAAAAGCCATAGGTACTCCAGCTCAATTCAAACTGTGACACACTGAAATCTGAGGCAGGCTATAATTCATGCCCAGATTTAGTTGTTCTTTTTCTTGTTTGTTTGTTTAAGCTAACACACGCCTCTGCATTAAAAAGCCACTTTTCTCTACCCATCCAATTCATCTACACCTGGCAAGAAAGAAGCTTTGATTTGTTTCCCTATAAAGAACTGCTTTTCTCAGCAAGCCCACAAAACAGGAGAAGCCCACCTAACACAGGGATTGGGCTTTTACTTCAGGCATCTGAGAGACAGATACCTCAAGGGAATTAAAGTCAAAATGTTAGTGAATGCACTGAAAGACTGGCATTAGTATCAGCTGAGCAGCTGGGATTAAGATGTTCTGCTGCCATGAATCAGAGTAAAGCATTTCTCCACCCCTTGACTGAGTAAAAATTTACTTCAGTAGGGATTTAATTTGAAGAATCACTTCAGAATGTGGCTTCAAAATTCAGAATTTAGACAGGAAATTGTGTCTCAATATCCAGTTCCTGATTTTCTATTAAAGAAGTCCCAGAGACCAAACATCTCTACTGGAGCTTTTTATCTGCATTCACCCAGAAATTAACATAGCCAAAATCTGAAGTGAAGTAGCTGCATGGCCACTTCTGCATAGCAGAGCTAATGTGCTGCAGTGAGCCATGGGGCAGGAGGGAAGTTGCAATCCTCTTGTGTTCACTTTTTCTCTCTGATTTCTCTCTAAAACCCCAGGTGTGCCCAAAGAAGCAGACCTGCTACGCCTGATGCACGGACATGAGTGAGGCGCACAGCAACAAGAAGCTATATGGTTCCTGTCTGCAGTGAGCTTAGGCTTTAGGAATTTCTTTCCAGCAGTTTCCAATGCACAAGCCATGATTTGTATAAAAATCAGCCTAGTACAGGCTGTCTTTGTTAGCATCTGTTAGCAAGAATGTCAGCTAATCAATAAATTTTTATTGCCAGATACCTACAGGGCTGGAATAGACACTATTGCTGACACTATTTTCAGTGTTTCCCTTACAACTCATTCCTGGAAGCAGTTTTCCTTCATCTTGTGTGGCTTCGTTACTCATCTTCACCGATGCTTATCTAGCTCCAGAAATCTGCAAATGCCCTTCCAGAGAGCAGCATCCTTCTGGACAGACTATGGAGCTCACGAACCTATCTCTCTCCATCCCATCACCTCATCCTGCCAGGTTGTCACTCACAGCTGAGTCAGGATTCAGCACTTCATGGTGGTGAGGACCCCCATAGTTGACTCCACTGTGCCCACAGAGCAGTTTCCCTGCTGTAGGCAATGAGAAGGAACAGCCAGGACTTGGCAATGCACAACAAACAAATCTTCCCAATTCTGTAATCCAATTTACAAAGTAGCACCTCGTACCATGTTTGTGCATCACAGGTGAATAGAGCCATAAGCCACATCTGTTAGCAGCCCTTGCTGCAACCATAGACCTCTGCAGAGCTATTTGGCACATTGGAGAATACTTGTTAGCAAGCCTGGAACTGCCTCCTGGAAACTTCCCAGCCTCTCTGTTTTGCTTCTCCAGGCAGACACCTCTTCTCCCTTCCCAGGTATCCGTGCTTTTTCCTCCATCCACTGGCAGATCCCGGGTTCCTCAGTGCACTGTGCTTTTGAGGAATCCCAGCTGCACACACACAGGGCAGAGATTAACTGGCAAGTGGTGCTAAGCCCCAGATGATTTTTGTACCACAAATGCTGCTTCCCAGGAGGATGTGTAACATGGAGCATCAGGCACTCTCAACCAACCAGGGAGACTTGTAATCTCCCCCTGCCCTGACCTCTTGGCTTTAGCAAATCATTCATCTCTCAGGATCCTGTCCTGCACCTCAGCTATTGACCCGTCTGAAACAGCATAGTTAAGGCACAAGCTCCAAGCTTATGTCTCATCTCTGCTTTTCAGATTTCCTTTGAGATTATAACCAAATGAGTCTTCCTGAACCCGTGTCCCAACCTGGACATGGCAATTCCACCTTCTGCATGGAAAAGCATGTGATGTCATGACACCAGAGTGGGAGCAGGAGGAGGCAGCCCCAGAACGTTTTCAAAGATGCCCATTTCCAGTTACATGCTACAGAGGGCAAGGTCTGTCTCCTTCCACACACACTGATAAAACTGAGGACCCACTGTGACATGTCACTTTGCATTAACGCATTAATGCTGTGCACTCCAAAAATAATAACGTATTGGTGTATGGGGCAGGGTCAGTCCTAACTTACAAAACATACTCAGCAGAATAAATACCAATTTTATAGGATATACTATCTCTGAAGGGAATAAAATTAAGATAAAATTAATCTACTCACATTTCCAATCAACTGAATAAGGCAATATCATTTGAAGAAGGGGACACACAGTACCGTGCACACTTTGGGAAACATCAATATCAACAGTATCTTGGAATAACATATTTAAGGGAATTAATTTAATTCTGAATACTGTCTTGCCTCAGGACCAGTTTCTATTTGTCCCAAGACATGTTGAAACAATAAAGAACATTTTCTCACCAAGCCCCTGCAAAAAATTTTCTCTTAAGGCTTTAAAAAGTTGGCAAAAAGCCTTCTGCAACAAAACTGGAAATCCTCCTTGTCGAATAATCGTCCCACTGCCTCAGAAATCCAAATGGGATTTGGTAACTCAGAAAAACTTCCATGTTTGAAATTAGGTCCTTCTCTCGTAAAGCCAAGTGACCACTCTCCCTTT
Source organism: Psilopsiagon aurifrons (assembly GCA_025447955.1). Classification (NCBI taxonomy): domain Eukaryota; kingdom Metazoa; phylum Chordata; class Aves; order Psittaciformes; family Psittacidae; genus Psilopsiagon; species Psilopsiagon aurifrons. The sequence continues at coordinate 4,222 of JAOEHY010049777.1, forward strand.
AACTGAGGGACAATGCTGAGCAAATCTTCTGAGAGTATCTTCTCAAGAGTAATAAGCAAGCAGACGATTTCTGTAAGTACTTGGACACTATACACTAATGAAGCCTGTGCTGTACTTGACAGGTAGGTTGTGATGCATTTGTTTAGCTGCAGGGCAGTTAGATTCTGCGGCTCCAAGGGGCTAACACAACCCATGGGATCATCAGGTATTTTGAATGTTCAGAAATAACCAGGACATAATACATATCCAAGTGCTTGGCATTTGCCTTACCTTAACCAGCCCAACAAATCATCTAAATACACATGAATGTACATAAAACTCTGGTGATCTGATCAAAATGGGGAAGCTGGTCAAAATGAAGAGTTACTGGATCATGTCTGGCTGCAGCTCTGAATTCTCTGAAGGAAAGTGACAGAGGAATAAGAGGTCTACTTCTTTTGTGAACCTCTTTAATGCAGTAACTGCCACACAGAGATACTGGGAGAGAAGGAATACATCCTCGGCACTCCACGTGCCCTGATATTCTGCATGGAAACACTAGGTGGTAGCCCGACATTCACCAGACTGCAGAAGGAAAAACATGAGTTCCAGCAAGTTCTTTTTTAAATTACTGGTTTGCTGAGATCATAATCAGTGTTTAGCAAGATGCAGGGGCATTACGGAATAGCACAGGATAAAAGGACTTTCGATAGATCTCTTTGGTAGCGTCTACACAGCTTGCTAAGAGGCAACCAGCAGCAGGAAGAGGAACAAAGTGAATTTCAGTGTACCAAAGGCACTGGAATTATCGCCATCCTGAGGCATCATGGATGAAGAGTAGACTCACTGAAGGAAAAGAAAAAGCAGCAGAGTGCAATGGCTCCTCTTGTATATGTACTCAAGACCCATACAGAAAACACATCAAAAGCACCTGCATGGTTTGCAGCCTCCTGGAGGCACACTGCATGCAAAGAGGAGGTAGTTAATCTATCCTATAGATATACACAATGTGCACTAGGGATCGGGGTAATAGAGAAGGAAAATGATTGAACCCAAAGTAATGCAGCTGCTGGGGAATGTCTTCCTCATCTTTGTTCCTCCCTTTACTTACAAGTAACCTAGTGAGCTTCAGTTACTTATTTCAACAGCGAAGGCACAACCTGGGCCAGGAAGACAAATGAGCTAAGGGTGGTTTGCATATTTAAAGCATAGTGAGCAGCAGTGGACAGCTAAGCACTTTGGTCTTTCTCACCCCTGTAAGAAAAGGGTTTCCACAACTTTTTCAAGAGAAGCAGAAATATCCCCAGTGTTCCAGTCTCCTGACATTGTTCATGGTGAATATTTGCATAGCAAATCCTGAATATCTGAAATTTCCTTACCCAGACTATGTGCATGCTCACACCTGACAGCAGTTCTGCTGTATTTGCTGCCATAGAGATTGCTTGGCAAACACTGGAGATACAGCAGCAAACTCGGCTATCCTTCTGTTAGGAATCTAATCAATTCACGTGTTTTTACTTAAGCTAATGTAAAAAATATTCGTGTTCTTCCTTTCCCCACCCTGTTACTGATTAAAGTTTATGACAAGCTTCACAGACTTCCTATCCCTGCCCATCTACTAAAACCATTTTTCTAATGCACTGGTGCATGTGGTACAACCATTTGTGCCATCTTTTGGCATCAGTTCAGAAAAGTGTTTCAGCACATGATGTCCTTCTGAGGACAATGCCAAAGCTAAGCTCATGCCCAAACACACTGCTGTGCTGTACCAGTGAATGAAGTTTTTTAGCTGCCAGGGTTGAACGATGATCTTGAGCCCCTGCACCAACTGGCAGTCTTCTGCCTTGGAGTTTGGTGATGGTTGCAGCTTTAGTCTACTGGTAATTCAGGGCTGTTGCAAGACTGGAAGTGGAGCAGGGAACAACTGGTCCAGGTCTCTTCTAACCCTTATGTTCGGGTTGTCCACTGCTACATAGGCAAGCTGATGTGGCACAGAGGTGCAGCACAGTGCAATATAGAGGCAGTGTTGGACTCCTGGGGGGCACTGGCTACCCCAGCAGAGAAGAAAGTCACTCATGCACTGTTCTGGGATCCCCCCCTCCCCGAGCTCTGTTTGTCTTGTCAGACTAAGCAACTGTAGCATTTGAATGGTGTGTCTGGTCATTACACACAGTTCTCCCTGTGTCTGTTGGCATGCCCTAGGAGAAGCACAGGCCTGCAAATACGTTCCCGCAGGTGGCAAATGGGAAAGTGGATCTCCACTACAAAAATGGAAAACCCGCTGATATCAAGCTGTGCCTGAAGAGAAATTCTCTTCATGCACAGCCAACTGCCTTCCAAAACCAACCCAATTGTCTTTCATTTTGATCTTTACCAGGAATTATTAGTATCCCTCCAGGAGAAAATCCACCTCCCGTATCCTGTTTCCAGCTGGCTCAAATTCACTCATGTTCTGAATATCCCACTGGATTCTTCTAACATTTTATAAGGTGGCAGCTTAAATTCCTGTAATCCATGACCCAAACTATGGCTATTAGCATACAATATGAAAAACAATATTTGGGGACAGGGGAGCCAAACTATATAAGAAGCAGCCTCTAAATGTCACTGCAGCTTCACAAATGAGAGTTTGCAAACGCTCAGAGACCTGCCTGCTCTCATGTGAAAGCTTCTGCTCTGAGATTTTCGAGCTTCACGTCTGTTGAAGATTGAAAGACGTAGGGAGAAGGGGAGCATGAACAGCTACGCAAAGCCTCCATTTGCAACATTGACAGTGTACATTTACCACCTTGAATATAAGTCAAGCAGGAGAAAAATCTAATGGAATGCTCTCCTATGTCTGCTCTGCTCAGGAAACAGTAAAAAGCAGCACAACTTCTCTCTAAAATGCAGACTAATGAGGTATTTTTCCCAAGAAAGATGAATGTTTCCCTGCTATGCAAATGCCAGTTTCTGAAAGTAATTGGTCAGCTAAAAGATGGGGGCTGATGTAAGAATCAGTCCTTCTCTATACTGGGGCAGCAGAGAGGGACAGCCAGCTGGTGACTTACCTCTCTCCTCCACAAATCTCCACAAATGGATTTTTAAACAGTTCTAGGTTAACCAATTAATAAACATTGTCTTAATTTGTTATCTCTCCAAATTGGAGAAGAGGTGGAAACTTTTAAGTCCAAGTACTACTTACTATGTATAATACAACAGAACTGAGTGAAGTACTAGATAAAGCTAATAATGAAGTAATAATTAACACAAATCTATCATACCCTTAGCAACAGCATATTATCTGCCAGCAACATGCTTTAAATGCCATAGATATAAACCTCTTCAGTGTGTTAGATTTCTATTTCTTCACTATTCAAACACAGTTGTCCCTGAGACTATCTTGTCCCAGACAAAACCGCAATTTTAAAGTGCAAGTCATGAATATCCTCATGGATATAATGATTCTCAGCAGCATTTGGCATTACAGCCAAGGTCATTTTTTCACTAGCTAGTAGGGGATCCTGAGTGACCTGTAAGTACAAGTCTATTACAAACCTGTAGGTCTTAAATGAGCTAACAGCACATACCGTCTCCAACCTTTTAGGGTGAGTGAAAAGATACCTCTTAGATCAGATCCTCAAGATAGCCTCGGGATACTGATGTATTCAACTTTGGAATTCGTGCCAAAACAACCCCAAATAAAAATGTTGTGAAGAAAAAAAACAAACCAAACCAACAAAAAAACCCAGACAGTCTCCGAGTGCCTGCTTGGGAATAAGAGTGCCAGAATCACTGAAGTTATTTTCCTGGGAACACAGTTTTTAGAAATTACAAGCTCATTTAAGGGGTGCGTGTGGGTCTCAATAGCAATACTCTGAAGTATCCAAGAGCTGAGAACTGGCAAATGCTTCATGTAAGATGAACTGAGACCAAATCTCCAATTTTATATTTTTGTTGTTGGGAGTAACATGATACAGTGATCTTAAGGGACACATTTCCCTTAAGTATCCTGGGTTGTACCTTCATACTCTAGTGCATGGTTATTGCATAAGCGGTATTGTATGTGCAGCTCTACCATTTAGGTGCAAAGTCTGCACTTGCTATATTTGGAGGCAGAGTAGAAAGCCAGTTGGCATCCCCCCTCCTTCCCCCCTCAAGATGCCCCTTTATAGCCCAGCAATCACCAAGTACTAGACTATACCTTTAATCACTCATCTTGACTCAAGTGTTTGTAAGGGTTCCCATTAGTCCATTTTCCTGTGTTTCACACTGCCAGCATCTGAGCTCCCATTAAACTGAACCAAGGAGACATTCAAACATTACAGATCATGTCAGGATACTTTATATTTAGAAATCAGCCTCAGGCCACAACAGTGCCTGAGATGCCTAGCTCCCTTCAGACCAAAGTATAAAATGTATCCCCTACAAATCACTTGAATTACAAATTAATATTGCATAGTCCCCAAAAGCTACATAGAAGAACAAGGCTTCCAATGAGCCAAAAAAAAAATGTCAAGAAACAGAAGACGTGGCCCTAACCACATGTAAAATCCAAAGAGATGTTCTTGTCATTGGAAAGCTGGTTTTACAAATTATTAGATCACTTTCCTTTACACTTTATAATTAGTTGCTTGCCTTTATTTCATAAAATACTTCTCTCATACTCTGGCTTAAAGGTTACCCTGAGCTGATAAAAGATAAACCTGAGCTGCCTACAAGATAAATCTAGAGAGGAACACAGGCCATAGTCAAATCCTCCATTGCATCTGTTCAGTTCATGTGAACAACTGCTGCAGCCCAGTATTTCTGTTCCAACATATTTATGTGTTTCATACACTAGTGGTTAGTGATTAGGCAAAGCAGGCTCTGCAAATTGCTCACCAGCTGAACCGCGTGTGTGTGGGACGATCAGCTGCCAGTCTGAATCCACATGGATTTTGTTACCTGTTGCCCCTGTGCAACACAGTAATCAATATCAAGGGATTACCCTCTAAGAACATGAGTGGGGTTCAGTTTTCTCTAAGTGACCCTAGCACATGCTGAACGTGTTTGCATGAGATCAAGTGAAAAATCCATTAGACAATAAAGCAGCACAAGCCCACGTTCCTGTGGGCTGAAATCAAGGGCATATTTTCAAGCTCTGTGGAGGCTAAAGAAACCTGATGCCCTCTGAAACAGCCCTCAGTCAGTGCGTGCTGGCTGGATAGAAAGTTATCATTATCTTCTTATCCTGCTTTATACCTTGCTGTGTTTTTGCAGTGTCTCAATAATAAAACAGTAGCATCCCACTAAGAGAAACTGAAGCACCACACAATGTTCTTTCTGAAGTGCTTTGTGTATTTGCTTCCAACAGCTTTTTCACAGAAGCTAAGGATGTTTATGGGGAGAAGCACAGCAAAATCAGTCTGTGTCTGGAAAAGCTGATACGCTCCTTACTTGTTGTAACCTGAAGCCATTGCCTTCTTTTCTTCCTTTTTTTTTTTTTTAATTACTGATACATATTTGAGACCTGAGCCAAAATGATATTAGAAGGAATCCGCTGCGTCTTTGCTGCTTCTTTGAGCAGGTCCTTTGACAGCAATAAGCACCCATGCTGATAGCAAAGTATAAGACAATTTCAAAACAGGCCATAAAGCAGCAAAACCAGATGGGTGCTGAAAAGAAATACCTAATATAAGTGCAAGTGGTGATCTACTACTACAGTGTAACACCAGGTGCTCTGATTAACTCCTTCTGGTCAAGGCTTTAAAAGCACTCATGCGCTAAACACTGCAGTATCGCATGGAAGCATAGAGATATTCTTCACCCCACACCACAGTCTGGAAGACAGCCACTGCCTGTTCCCACCCCTGTGGGTCTGGGGACTCTGATCCCAGCAGGACCACAGGATGCTTATCCAGGAGGCCATTGACAGCACTGGGACTAAACCTGTAACTCCCAGCCTTTTCCCTAAGCAGAATCACAGTCCTTCCTCCAAATTGAAGGAAGAAAACAGCCAAAGCTATGCCGATAGGTTAATCTGAGGATAAACGCTGTGTCACGTTTCTACATTAGACAGCTCCATTACTAGACTTAATAATTTCTATATTGAATGCACAAGAAGATTCATACTGCATTTTCTATCAAGAAATATTTAAAGCACAGTCACATCGTGTCAAACCCAAGTACTCAATTTGATGAGTTAGTCCTCCAAACCGTGAAATTAGTATGAATATAGCATAGCTTTGTGGGTTGTTGTTTTCTTTTAAATTTGCCTTCTAATTTCTGAGCCTTCAGTCCTGCTTTCCAGATAGTTTTTATCTATGACAAGGAGGGTTAGAAGCTGCCTTGGTTTCTGAAAGCTGAGATTCTCCCTTAATTACATACATGGCTCTAGGAAATACAGGGAATTTCACATAACTTAGCATTCTGAACATGTTTCATGTTCAAAGTACTTTGCAAAACTCAGTTAATGAATCCTGCTAGCACTGCTGCACTTGGAGGCAGTCAAAATGATTGTTCTGAGCAGGACCCAGGACCCTGACAAGGCTCACTGGAGGATCAGGCCCTCAGCAAGCTGTCTCAGGGTCATTGAAGGACTCGTAACTGGGAATACAGCTTTGGATTACTCCTGTGCTAAAAGCACACTTATATTAAAGACACTAGCACTCAAACAGAGCCTCATCCACTCTGCAGAGCCTGTTCACACAGTCCAGGTAATTTTTACTTACTTATATTACTGAGCTACCCTTCTAGCCAATCCTGCAACAGTAAAGCAGCGTGCATCAATAAAAACAATGCACAATATAGGTTTTTAAATTGAAATAACACAAACCTCTAAGACCTGGGAAACATCAAAGCACAAAATGGTAGTTCATGTTTCCACACCTGCTTTTCTTCCTCATCAACCCACCCAAAATTTTAACAGGAGTGTTTATTTGAAGAAAGAAAAACTAAAAGCTAATAGATAAGAGATGCGCACTGGGGATTCAGAGGGCCCTGGTAAAGGGACAGGGAAGGTCTCATTAAACCAGAGAGCACTTTTTCCTTTCACTGCTAAATCCCACTCCTGGGCATCCCTTCTGGAAGGCTTTCTGAGGTTGGCAGTGTTTGCACTGCTTTGAAATGCAAGTCTCCCCCGCTTTGTTTGTTTTTGAAATGGTTTGAAAGGGAGGAGCAGACGTCCTTGGCTACTAAAGCTGAGCTTTCCCAAAACACAAGCTGCTGCTCTTTGTTTGCTTCTCGTTAATTAGCTGTGTGTCTAATTAGTGACAGGTTCCCTTTGGCTTTGCTGAAACCAAAGCCACTCCATGTCAGTAGAGGTCCATCAGGGGACTTGTCAGTGCCTGCAATGGTTTCCAGCTGCTCTGTGGCCCTCCACACAAGCGCACGTGCATGCACACTGACACTTACCCACTTCAGCCCTCCTAATGGAGATACAAGTCACTTTGCCTGCACTGAACCCCTGATTTCAGCCAGATCCAATCTGCAATATTTTAATTCACATCCCATCGTAATTGACTGTAGAGAGAGATTCACAGCAAGATAAAAAACAGGGTCTCAGCTGCTAACCCTCTGCTTTAGTTCATTTTCTCTTCCCAGTGTTTTGCTCTGACATTCTGGTCCAGATTCATCTCTCAGTTACTGTAGTCCAATAACACTAATTTAAGCCAACGGTGAAAACTATTTTTCAGCTATTCAGAGCATCACTCAGCTCTCAGGGCATACACCGTAGGATAGTTATTGCAGTTTGTTTATTTAAACTGAGGTGAGATTGGCCTGTTACCAGCTTTAAATTCACCTTTTGGGGGACTCACTGAAAAATCCCTTCAGCTGTACATGCTGCTGTGAGAAAGAGGAAGGACACAGACTTGCACCATCCCAGGGGACAATTGAGACTGTTCCTCCCCCACGCACACACTTCCTGCTCTTCTCTGCTCACTTCCCCCCTACGGGTTTCCATCAGCAGGTCCCTAAAGAGAGAGGAGTTTATTTAATTCCCTACTGATGTCAGATCCTGTTGGTGCTAGAATGATTGATGGGCAAGCCCCATGACTGACGGGAAGACACACTTTCAATTAGCTGTGTGGGCTGTTTCCCTCCCTCTGCCCTCGCTCCCCACAGTCCTGTTGGGGCACTGCCCTCATTGCAGGGTTTCTCTGTGCACCAGCATTCTGTATCCTCTACCCCCTCCTGTATCAGCACGTCTACTCTAAATAAACATGGCTTGGTTTACACTGGACAAAGCTGAACATAGACGTGTGTTGGGCATAAACCAAGCCCAAACCCCATCAACCCTGGGTCACCCGAGAAGACATTTCTCCCAAGAAAGCCACAAGGTTCACACCATTTGATTAAAACCTTTCTGAACCCCAGGGTCTGTGGTACCTGGTAGATCACAGCTCCAGGGAGTCACTGGACCAGAAGAAAAAGCATAATCTTCCCATGGTTTTGACTACTATCTTGCAATAACCACACTAAGACTGGACTAAACACACACAAACTGAGATTACTCCGAAGAAACACTTAGGAGTGTGAAGGAAATGAGAATTCATCCTTTTTGGTTTCTTGTTTCTGCAAAACATGTAATATTTCTTAGCTCTTGCTCTCACTCCTGTGTAAGAAATCCAACCTCTGGCACAGACAGTTGTGCAAACAGGATGGCATGAGAACATCAACAGAGCTACCTCCTCTTGGCATTAACTTGAGCCCACCAAACTAAAACACCCAAACCAAAAGGCTTTTGCAACTGTAATGAAATGAAGACAACCCCTGGAATTTAAAATTATGATGGTAAAAAAACCCCATCCTATGACTTTTCTATATGGTCTTGCATTAAATTGCAGTAAAAGCTCACTCACAGGATCCTGATGTAGAGCATTAAAACCATGTAATAGTGAATCCAAGTCTCTTCCATAGCAAGTGTCCAAAGGACAATCTGCTTTAACATCATCATGTCCTTGGAAGTATTTACCTTGTAATAAGATTTCTATACCAGAATCTAACCCCCACTTAGGGGAAAAACACAACTTTCACAAAGGTAACATATTAGTGTTTCTTTCCAGGTTGCACTAGAAGTAACACAGTTTCCTTGGAAATATTTTCCTGCACCAACATTTTCCATGAAGAAAAAACAGTATAATCTAAACATTGACTCCAGCCCAGAAGACTGAAACCACTTTCCTGTGTCAGAGTCTTAGCAATAGCCAGATGTGGATGAACAGCAGGTGCCAACAGAAAACATCAGCTCTGAGCTCACATGCTCTTCACTGGCCAAATCCAAAGCATGAAGCAAGGTTATTATTTAACTTTCCACAGTACAGGCGATCTAGTCAGTGACAAGTGTGTGGAGATGAAAGAAATCAGGGCAGTAATGAAGAACTGCGCTATTCTGGGACAAACGACTCCAGAAACATAACCAGCAAGCTAAGAGTTGAAGAGACATATAGACAGACTTTGCTGATGCCATACTGAAGACATGAATACGTAAGACCTGCTCTCCTGATCAAAGCAAGATGTTTTGAGGGACTTATATGAAATTAAATCATGGCAAGAGAAACCTACCTTAACCTAAATCACCTGTGATTGGTTCTCTGTGCCCCATCGCTCCAGCTGCAAACACATTTCTGGCTTGATTCACATCCAGTAGATCTATACAGACCATATTTCAAAGCTCACTGCTCCAACCCACCAGCTCTATATATTTCCAGAAGCACTATTGTCTTCTGGAGTTTACAGAAACATCTCTAATTCAATTCTGGAAAAGTACTTTTATAGATTCCAGCATTTATATGTAATCAATGAATTTGAGATAAACACTTCTGTATTGACTGGTAGAAAGATTCCTTACTTACATACATTAAATAGCATGCCAATATCAATAGTGATTAAATACAATTACAAATTCATCTGTCATTTTCAACACTGAGCCAAATCTTCCATGTTTTAGTCAGCCAGCATAACTCAAAGTCAGTTACATTATGCTTGCACTGCTTGAGGAAGAACACTCCAGAAGACTAGAAAGAAATAGCCTCTAATATAGTGCCTTTCTCACATTTCCATATGGAAAAAGAAAACTCTGAGAAATTGCTTTATTGTAGCCTTCCAGTCTCTACTGCTTTTCTAGTTCAAGTTGCTGGCCGAGGTTAAACCACGATACATAGAAATGAATGAGAAAAATCAAGAACCTGACAGATTTGGTTTGGGATTTAGGTGACATATGCGAGCAAGTGAATGAGACTTTCCTGTATGACTCATTGCTCATCCTTGATCAACTGCATTTAGGAAAGCAACAGATGGAATTAAAATGGGACAGAAAACCATGAAGGAACAAAAGCTGAGACATCAGTCAGCTGACCCCAACCTCAGTTACAGAATGTAAACCTGGAATAAGGCTGCTAAAATTGGTGCCATTCTTCCAGACTAACACACATGAAACAGAGTTTAGAAGGTAGTTGTGACAAGAACTTAGAAAGTGTACAATATCATCACTAGTTCCACTGCAGCTGGTGCACTGAAACATGCCTCTCTGACATGGACATGCTGGAAACAACTGAAGCCTGACAGAACTGGTTTGAATGCTTAAGGGTGGACTGCTCCATTTGGATCATACTGAAGGATGGAGAGGTTGTCTACACGCCGCTTGCCAAGCAGCTTGAAATGAAAAGGGAATCTGGCTTCACTCTCCACTTTTCTGCTGTCAAGAAGATAATTTACAGTAAAAAAGAGAAAACTTACTTCTTTTTAGCTTTTTATCAACATCCCCTGCAATTACATGGTTTAGATCTTGTGAAAAAGAGGACCAGAGAAAAGGGAAACAGGTTGTCTTTGCAGCAGCTTGATTACATGCAATGCAGAGTCAGATCCTGCATTAAAAAAGCCATACAAGAAGATATTCAGCAAGCCATGAGGGAAGTACGAGTCTGAGATGTAACAAAAACAAGGCAAAAGGAATGTTTTCTCAGATACCACATGCTTTTAAAACCAGGGCAAGGAGGCTATAAGGAATGTCATTAGTGCCAGTCAGTGCAGCATGTCCGGCTTAAAGCTGCCCTTGCAGCACTGCCTGTGTTTTTTCATCTGTGTCTGCAGAAAACAGTAAACAGTTCTAGCAGAGCTGTGATGGTCAGATTGGGGATGGGGTCTGAAAAAACCAACCAAAGGTTAAGTAGGGAGTGCTCAGACAGCCAGTGCTAACTCTTAAATTGCCTGTCCAGATCTAAAGGAAGTTCACACAGGGAAATGCAGAAGAGCTGCACCCTGATCCGGGAATGTGCTGAAAAACGTCTCCAGACTACCTGAAGCATGAAGTAAAGCAAAGGCAAAAGGATCCAATCCAGCTACTGACCCTGTTAACATTTGCTTCTGACACTAGCAGCAAAGATGAGCAGGGCCCAGTCTGTGTGCACAAGCCCCAATGGACAGGCAATGGGATTCAGAGAATCCTTTTTGTGGGAACAGCCCCTGGAGCCATTCCCCCAGACTGGCTGGCTGGAATAAGCAACTGGATGGAAGATCCAGCTGGGAGACGTTTCTATCCAAATGGCAGTGAAATCTGCCCCAGAGTAGGACGTCCCTTCTTCCTCGCTTGCCCGGCCCTGGAAGCAGCAGAGCAAGTGAATCTCAACGATTCTATCCAGGTTACTGGTGCCCTCTGCCGACCACCGCGTGGAGAATTAGCTTGATCGAAGCGGAGAAGGGAAGACTCCAAACCTCTGCTAGCCTGTGTCAGAAGGCCTCAAGCGCAACGCACAGACCATCCCTTGGCATAGGAAATTCCTTTCCTTTCTTTCCCCAGTCTGATCGGGTACCCCACACAGCCACACAACTTCAAATGGACATCGTGCACATGGGATGGCTGTGAGTGCTGCTCTGAACCTCAGCATCCCTCTCACTCCCAGCCCCTCTCCAGCCAGCAAAAGAAGAGCTGAGCAGAGCTATGTAAAAAATCACCGGCATCTGTGGGTTTGTCTTCAATTAACAGCCCCCTCAGCCCATACAAAAGTGCATCACCCCTGTATTGCTGCACTACAATGGGGCAGGGAAAGAGCAGTGCAGCCCAGGAGTACTCTGTTCAGAGTGAAGGAGGGGATTAACTGACTGGGGCTAAACAAGGGCCCTGAAAGTTCAAGCAATGTTCAGAGACAGATAAAAACAAGCTATACTGTGGCTACTCTGATGACATTAGATAAAAGGGCTGATGGCTTGAAGAAAAGGACGCATTGCACAGGAGAAATTAAGGGTAAATTGTTCTTCCTGCTCACATCAGATGGCGATGAATTAGGAACATGGATCCCCGCTGAAGAACTCCAATGGGTTGATTGGCAAGCTGAGAATTTGGGAGGTACAGCTCCACCAGGGCAGATGGAGCTGCCTTGTCCAGCAGCACCCTGCTGCAGCCTTCTTGGGGCTCAGGTTTTCACTGCAGGTTGTGTGGAGAAGCAGGAGCTGCCTGGGGACTGCTGCTACACCTGGCAGGGCAGCTTCCCCCATGAGGCTGACGAAGAGGGCTCTGCGCTAACGGTGTGACAGCATTTGAACTCTGGACCTTTCCTCTGGAGCACGGAAAAGGCCAGTGTAGCAATATGCCAAGATCAACATACTCTGCTCACTCTGGCCTGGCTGATCTCAACATTTCTTTCCACCATTCAGACAAAATTAAAGTTATGAAATTGATTCTTATTTACAGCAAGGCCTCTTTCTAAAGGGACTCCTCCAAAAAGCCGTGCAAAATAGTTGAAAGCAGACAAACAAGGCACAACTTTATCACAGACCAAACACAACTGGGACTCGAAGAACAAGAAGCACTTGCAAGATGTGCCTTCTTGCAAAGGGGGTTTGATCTATAGTGCTCAGTACCAAGCTTACGCAAGACAAAGAAAGTAATCACCAAACTATAACTCTGAGGCCCAGAAATGAGATCATGTATCGTACAGATGCAAAAGCTTATCGAGATTATACTCAGATTTTAAGAAGGGTTCATGCATCCAAAGCTTTTCTGCTTTTTCTGGCTGTATCAGTTTATCTGAAAAAGGATATTGCCTTCCTTACCAAACTTCAGCATAGCATTATGTGGAAAGAGAGAGATGGGCTAGGTGATCCCTTTTAGTAACATAAACTAATGATTCAGAGATATTCAACATTCAACAAGTTCAGCTTCTTTTGACTCCATACCTGCAGCACATAGCTGCTCCATCCCATTCAGTTGGAATTTACTGAAGCAGCCATCGAAGGACTGGTTGGGCGCTATGAATGAAGATATGCTCCACGCAAGCCTAGGAAGGGAAGGAAGCCCCACAGTTTATCTAAAAGCATCTTACTCCCTTTGCCCTTCCTGGCACAAACCAGGCTAAAAAGGCTTTCCCAGGGCAAGGAAGGGTCTCCCTGTGAAGAACATAATGGCTGCATAGTACTATTTATGATACACACACGCTATAAATAGCTGAAAGGAAAAAGAGTGGCATATGTGTTTGTGGCAGAGCCAGCCTGGCAAGAGAAGGTGCTGACACTTTGCCCCTGGCCTATCAGGGATGTTACAGGACAGAAACACTGCTCTCTTAGCACAGCTTCTGAGGGGGACAGCACATGGTGTTCACAGCCCACTAGGTCAGAAGAACAAGCAGAGATGTTGGCATCCCTTCAGGTCCAGCCTGTTCCATACCTAACTGCTCAGGAGCTGTCAGAGCACCTGCACTACAGGGTTGTGCAAACCCCAGAGCCACAACACTGTTTCCTGCACAGAAAAGGGTGAACCAGCCACTCCTGATCAATCTGCCACCCTCCAGCTTACACAACAGGCTTAGCCCTTGGCCACCCACAGCACTATTATTTTCTCTTTCTTTGGAGTGGCACTAGGCTGAAGAAGCCTTTTCCCAGACCTGTTTGGAGTCAGCTAACCTGGGTAGGAGCTCTGCTCCTTGGCATCTGCTCTCAGGCCCAGGAGGTGTGCACTGAAAGGTAACTGCTTTCAGGCTATGGGAACATCCCTATCAGGCCTCCATTAGAGAAGGCGATGACAGTTGCACTTATACAGGTGACTAGGTTTCATCCATAAGAGACAGGCAGGAGGATGCCTTAATGAAGGGCACACCAAGAAGAAGCACCTTCTCTTGGTTAACCTCTGCCCCCTTGGTCCTTGCCACCCACAGTGAGCTAAGAGTGTTCCTTGAGCCAGAACAACCAGTTCTGGTGGCAAGAGCTTGTCTTGGTGTCATAGAGCAACAAATTGTGCTTTATAAGAGCACTTTCCTGGGTGTTTTCCCTCTAGTGGCACTGCAGCACCTCCCCTTCCCAGGTGCCCTTTCCTGGACTAAACCTCAATTAACTCACAGCCTCAGGCTATAAATCAAGCCAATAAAAGAGGCAGTAAAATAAACATGAACAGGTCTTCCCCTTTCCATTCAAATGTACTGAAGTGGCAAAGACTTTTTCCAAGCAGAGCTTAGACACCCTGTGTTCCACTGGCCTCACAAGAGGGAATCACAATGTGCTCAGATATTAATACAGGTGACCTGGTCACTGGGATGCAGGTAGCATTAAGAAGTGCCCCCATGGCTTGGAGGTCAGCCTCAGGTCACTTCTCCAGAGTTTCCAAGGGATGGACAGGTCTAATTTACAGCTCACAAGAGTTGGAAAAGAAGATTTTAGAGATGGAGGTTAAATAAGCAACGTTGGGTTTTGTTAAGGCCTGGCCTTCCAGAACATAAGGGCATACATTTCATCCAGCAGACACACCTGACACCTCAAATAAGGAAGAATAGTAGATCTTCATGCTCTGAGCCAAAATCTCCTCCTGGGTCAGTAACACCAAAGTATCAGTAACTCCCCAAATCGTTGCGCTACCACACCCTTCGGAAATCTTTCATCTCCCTTGCAGCTCATAATCCAGCCCCAGGGATTGTCTAATTCATTAGCAGACTGTTTGCTAGGAGCTAAATCCTCAGCATATTATCATGAAGGAATGGATGAGGCAACTGCAGCCTATTTTCTTTAGCAGAGGGTCCAAAGTCTGTTCAGAACTGAGCTGCTCCGTACAAGAGGGAGGGAGTGAGCACACCTACACACATCTATAGAGGAATAAGAAGGGTTAAAAACCTTGAGTCTGTCCTTTTGTGGTCACTGTTTCTGTGCTGATTGTAGGTTTGCAAATAAGTGCTCATTCAGAGAAGCAGGTGAGACATCTTTAGAGTCACGAGATGGAGCAGAAGATACCGAAAAAAAAAAAGGGTTCAGGAGAGGAGGAAAAAAGCTGAAAGGGACTGAACTCTTCCTTCGAGTCTTTGTCCCTCCTCTGAAATGGGAAGCTATGACAATGCTCCTGTAGTTTGTCCAGTTAATTATAGAACAATACAAGGAGGAGGGCTGTGATGGATTGGTGATTTACAAGATAGGGATGTGAGAGCTGGAGAATGGTAATTACACGTGCTTCCACATGCCATACAACTGACTGTTTGACTAACAAAAAGAATCCCTCATATCTGCCTTCCCCTTGCAGATAAAAGCCAAATGCCACACAGGCCTGGGTAAACAGCACAGTTTGGTTCCACTCAATCTCGAGGGGATGCCTGTTGTCCTTCCCTCCACCCCAAGTCCTGGGGAGGCACCTAAGGAGAAGGCACAGCACTGGCAACTGCTCACCTTCGATAAAGGTAGTGGATGCCCAGGGTAGAGATAAGAATCACTGAAGCAAGGCCACAGGAGAGGGGACAATGATGAGGCTTGGGCCACAAAGCCATCCATCACATGGGAAACAAAGCTGTTGTCAGCAGGGACGGCTGCATCCTCCAGGCATGTCAGTTGTCGAGTGAGTTGGATGACAGGTCGTCAAGGACTGACAAGGCCTCCAGGGAGATGCCAAGAGTAGAAGAAAGGCCATACAGTGATTGTCCTTGTCCCCCATGGTGCCAGGTGAAGAAAGACTAAATCTCTTGATACCAAGGTTGACTTTTCTTAATTGAAAGACTTCTGTAGCAGCTGAAGTTGCAGGACTTTGCTTGGCATAAAGAAGTATTGCATCTGCACAAATTAAAGCCCTTTACACATTCTGACCAAAAAAACATAGGCTTAAAATATTCAGGTAATATTCCCACACACACCTTTTCTCAATAGTGTGAGCTTCCCCTAGTTTGAGTGTGGTGACACTGGGGACACATGCAAGAAATCCCACATACCTCAGCTTGCATCTTCCAGCTCTTGATCAGCAACTAAGTGATGCAAGCTCTGCTCCAGTTACTCCGTTACAAAATGGACAAACATAGCAAGGCATAACAGTTCCACAGAACAGTTGCAAGGGAAGGGAGCTGTAAGATGGTACACATGTCACTCTTCACTCTCCTTCACACTTTTTGGGCATCCCACACCATTACTTGAGGCATCAGGAATAGCGTTTTGGATGAGCCCTTCAGTGGACTCTTGTTTCAGACTAACATAGTAGCTCAGTTTGACTTCCTGACTCACTGTAGCCTAACTACCTCATGTAGACAAGCCCTTGCATTTTTATATGCATGGTTCTACAAAATCATTCACCTTGAGGAATCAAACAAATTTCCAAAGGTCTGGCTTCCACATGAAAGCAATACAAGAACAGCCTTTCTGAATTCAGTACTGGCCATAAAATAGGAATGAAACACATGTTTCTGATAATTTCAGAAGCTCCAAAAGAAGTTGATTCAGAGAATGGGCAAGAGTTTGAAGTGGAAGAGGGGAAACACATGTCCTGTTTGAAGTGTAAGGTCTCATTTTTTTATTAAGCCATCTTAACCACTCTTAACACATGCACATGAAGTGTCAGCCCAAGGCAATGTGCAAAGTAGCATATTGATGCAGATATTAGAAGTTAAGACATCCCAGAGCCTGGAAACTGCTGAATCCAGCATCATGGTCTGAGCTCATTATAAAGAAAAGTTAAAATGGAGATGAGGGTCTGAACTCAGACACACAAATACCAAGGTTTAAAGTGGGGTACATCTTGAATTATAAGCTACTCTCTCGCCTTTTTTTCTTCTTATTGCACCTCTTGGGACTTTCCTTCTCTGTGTCATGTTTGGTGACTTTTTGCTTATTTTTCTCCAGTCGGGAGAGATGCCACAAACCTGGAGCTGGGCCCTTCCACCCATTAATCAAAAGCTACAAGTGCTCTGCAGGGAGACAAAACCTCTGTGTGTTTTCTCTGATATTTCTGGAGCACAGCATAGAGGGCAGGGGGGCTGGGCCAAGGACCCCTAGTTAGATTAACATTTTATTCAGAGACCTATTAATCAAAGTCAGAAGTGGCGTGAAGCAGCACCAAGGGAGAAAAATAGCTGGACAATCAAGGCCCTTTAAAAAACAACCAACCCACACACCAAAAACCTCTCTCAGCTTCCCTTGATTTACTGCAACTCGCTCACAGTACTAGATGGGAAGGGGGAATTTGTAGCCTCTATCCAAATAGAAGCAGACTGTGCAGGTAAATTCTGGCTTTTTTCACATTAAGCAAACAACTTTCTGTATCCTGCCCCCAGCACCACTCAAAAAGGTCCCTATCTTTTTTTCTCCAGAGCATAACATGCTTTCATGCAAGCTTATACTTTTTAATTATTATTTTTGGAAGACAGCACGATTAGACTTCTTTTTCTTACAAGGAAAGACAGGCTCAGTTAACGGGAACGGGTCTGGCCAGCATTCTGCTTGATTAGGGTGTTTTGGAAGGGAGCATTTTGCCCCACAGAGGAGGAGATAAATGGCCTTATACAGCATGATACCAGAGGGAGTCAGGCATGTGTATGTTGGGAGACCAAACAACCCAGTGTTTGTTCCCTCTGGCACCAGCACTATCCCATACAGAGATGAAGCACAGTGACACAGGTGGTACTAGCCTGAATATACACAGATGCACTGGGGATAGGGCAAAAGGGGTGTTTTGTTTTAAGACAAAAATCAACCAGGGAAGAATTCAACACTCATCTCTATAGTTTTCCCCAAGAACTCAACCACTGGATCCTGGAATATTTCAGTGAGAGTCCAGTCAATCCCTGACTTCTGCCTCCAAAGCCTGTTTGGAGAACAGTATCTCAAGGAACTCAAGGCACAGAAGGGAATTGGACCCCATGGCTATAAAGGGTAACTGCATTAAGAACATAATTCTGTAGGGATTCGACCAGTAGTACCACATGAATTAAACAGAGCCCTGAGGAAAATCTTGTGCTTTCCTCTGAAAGTGGAGCAGGCCTGATGGAAGAGAGAGGACAAGGGCTAAACTGGAGAGCAGCATGATAACCAGCCTTGCCAAGCAGTTTCTAGGAAATTGTAGCAGCTGCCTTATACAAAACCAGCTCAAATAAAGGAGAGACTTTGCTCTTTCTCAGAAATGAGGAAAACTGCCTGTGTGCATCCTCTGCCCAGGAAGATCCAAGGCATCTCCAGTAGCTTTAGGATAGTTTTCTCCCATGGTAAGTTCCCAGCAGCTACCGACAGCAGGAAGACTTGGGGAACTCAATCCCTTCTCTCTTCACAAAGCTTATGTTCCTCCAATCCTAAAATACAAGTATATGGAGGAAGAAATGGATTTTTCCTGTACAGATACATGAGACGCCAGGCAAAGAGAAGCTTGTGGAATGCACAGCCCAATGGATCTAGTTTCCCAGAAAGACTGGCCTGGCCTTAGCAGAAGGTTAATTAACTCTGGCAGCTCAGGGCTGGAAAATGTCCACTTCATGCACTGGAGTGCCTGTCCACGGGTGAAGAGGGGGACAGGCAAACCATAGGGGCAAAGGTCCATCTGCAGACATGTATGAAAAGCTTGGCTGGGCTTGTGCCTGGATCCTGCGGGAGGAACACAAGAAAGATTTGTCCAATTGATATAACCAGACCAGGGTCTTGAGGGTGCAAGGGGAAAACAACAAAACCACAGAAGAGCTAGGAAAACACAGCCATGCCAGGCGTAGGTGGAGACACATTATCTTATGGGGCAGGCACACACTCTGCCCTCCCTTCTCTGAGCATCACAAGTGCCTTTGCATAGCAGCCTCCAGGAAAAATGGCTGAGGGCTCTAAGACACATCCTGTGTGGTGTTGTGGGTGTTGTGGGTCACAAGTAGGGGAGCCAAGTGCATCCCTGCAGCATAGCAGAGAGAAATGAAGTCACTCCAAAGCCACAGAGACCTGATAAAAGCAAGATTTGGCTTTCCTTGCACACTGGAAGGGGACACTGTCCTACACCTATGCACACACTTGGTGGAAGCGTGTTTGGGACTGGACAGCTCTGTTCTCACTGCTAATTCTGCATCTTGCCAGACTGCAGGACACATACATTTCACGCTCAACAAGACCAAAGTTAGAGATCACTTCCCAATATACCAGCTCCCAACTGCACCACACATCAAAAAATGCCCTTGCTCCCTATCATTCCTGTAACACCCAGGATTTGGATATTTCGAGAAGACTCACAGCAGCATTTTACAAGCAACTTCTGTGAGGTGGCAGCAGCTGCCCATCGAAGCACTGGGCCTGGAAACAGACACTGACTTCAAGACTCTGGAGTCAGCAGTAACACCAACTCTTCCAGACTCAGACCTACTGAAATTATGAAAGGACTTGCTGATTAACTGAACCATGAGGAACAGGGAACATGGTCCCTCTTACACAGTGTGCAAATTAATTGAGAAGAAAGTGAGGAAGAGCTACATGCAAGATAGCCACCTTGGGGCACCTTCCTTCCTGCTTCCCAGGAAGTTGGTGAGAAACGCAGGGGTGTTCAATCCCAGATTTGCTCCTAACACGCTCTGTGAGAGCAGGCACATCCCAAAATTCTCACTGTTTCAGTTTCTCCATCTTTGCAGTAGGTGCAGCAACTGGTATCCACCTTGGCAAAGCCCTCTGAGATCTGATGATGATAAGTCTCCGAGATAGATATTTCAATTTTAACTAAGTATGTTTCCCACACTTCCTAAACCAGCAGGTTCATCACAAGATAAGTGAAAGGATGAACAATGCCTGGTGCTATTTTCAGATGTCTCTCCATCCAACAGGTAACAGACCAAATCCTCTATGCTGTGTTAGGATGGAATAAGCAGCAGCTGGGGAGCTACAAATCTGCTCCAGGAAGCCTGTGTATCAAAAGGAGAGTGAGACATTAACACAGAATTTCTGTGATTCCTTGGCTTGCGACTCAAGATAAGTATCATAGCCTTAAAAACTTGAGGGAAATGCTAAACCTAAGCTAAGTAAAGTAAGGTTCAAACTGAATTGTTTGTGAAGAATAGGGAAGGAAAAGAGAAGAAATAGAGGCCAGGAGGCACTGGATAAGCCAATGAAAACATTTTGAGAACACCATACCACTTAGTGCAGTCAAATGTATTTCAAAAGCAAAGAAATAGCTTTCCAGAAGTTTTTGCATAGCCAAGCTATAGGCAAGAGGTATACCCTTGCCCCTGCTTTGAACCACAGATACAGCCTCTCCTTTTGCCCAGAATTTTTCACTCACAAATCTCAAAGCACTTACAGATGTTCAAACTTAACATACTTCTGAGATTAACTTTCTAGATTCAGTTCCTTGATAACCCTACTCAACAAAACAGACTTCAGCTTTCACCTTCTGCTCAAAGTCCTCACAAATGCTGCTTTGCTGAGAAGCTACAGGGTGTCTTATGGCAGCCCACAAATTCTGCTGCTTTTCTCTCCATTGCAAGCTTAAGTGCAGCAGCTCCAATATATTTTATGTATTATTTTACTTACAGCTTGGCATACACTGACTTGGGAGCAACTCCAACAGAAGAGCCTCCCTTTCCTGAAGTGCTGGACTCTGAACCAAGGCTGGATTAACCAGAAAAGTAGGAGGGCAGGGCAGGAGGAGCAAAAAGTCAGTGCCAAGACAGGCAAGGAAAACCTGGCATTCCTCCCCAAGCATGTAACCAGATCCTCCCTCTATTATTCTTGCCACTCATTCCCCATCTGTAGGAATTGCTGAAGATACAATTAGGCCAAGTCAGTAGGCAATAACTTTTTCAGCATTTGTAAATGCTCAGTTATCAGCCCAGATCAAGCTCCTTTTGCCAGGAAACTGCCCATCAGGTCTAGCCCCTTTTCCTGCTCACTCCTGGTCGTTTTCTTGGTCATATGCACAGACTCAATCCTGTGTGCTGCTCGCTGTCAGCTTGCTTTGACCATTGGTAGCACTGATGCTATATAAACTCTGCAGTGAGGTTCTTCCTCACTAGCTGAGTGAGGAAACTTTTCCAGGCAGTTCACGACAGCAAATACACAGCAATGAATGCTCCCCCACACACACCAGGGAGCAATTCAACTTTGTAGCATTCAGCTCAGACCTTCCTTGCTCTGGGAAGACCAGAGGATGGGTCAGTGTTGGCCACCCTGGACAGATAGTGAGGACAGCCCAGGCACAAGGCCTTCCAGCAGCCCCGGTTAACTCCCTGTGGCATCAGTCCAACCTTGCAACTGCAGGTGGAGAACAGCCTGTCTCATTCAGTACGGGAACACTGGTGAATCCACTCATGGCCTAAACATTCAGAAGTGCTCCAGAGAAGGATACAAAATAGCACCCCATACTGTAGTAACTTATCTCTCCTAATCAGTAGTCATTAAAACCATGGCACAATTTACACAAGGCTCCTGCTGACTCTAACAACAGGAAGGAGAGCAGTTCCACATGACCTCTCAGCTTTACACACCTGGGGAAGTATGTCCAACTCCATACCAACATACTTCAGTACTGAGTTACCTTACACCTTGCTGGTGCCAAGGGAGGCAGGGAACTGGCAGGGTGAAGCTGTTAAGTGTGCAGCACCAGAGATCAGCATCGCATCCCACCCACTTCTACCAGCCACCACAGCACAGTCCAAGGAGATGGCACCCCAGAACCTCTGGGGCTGCAGCCTGCTCGCAGTGGCCTGAAAGCCAATGTCTCTTGACTGCACTAATGCCAGGCCATCTCTGCGCTGCATCAGCCATCAGGATCACTGCCTGCTCCCTTCCATACAAGAGACTGCCTCCTTCCCTGCCCTCGTACCCCAGCAAAAGGTCCTGTTTGATATGCACTCCAGCTGCTTCCCAACTGAGATGTTCCCTCTCTGATTGACATTTCCTTTGAAATAAGAGAAACACAGCAGCCGCTGGACTCCCAGTATGTCAACACATGCAGCTCAGCACCTCCAGGGGTCCTGGGAGTCCTTCCAAGACCTGCCGGATGGCTGTGGTTAATAAACTCCCAGCCTCTGAGTAACACAAGTCTTCTGCTGGAGAAACCCCAAATGTTGTCATGTCCTGCACAGCTTCCATCAGGTGGATCTACTTGCACAGCAAAGCAAAAATAAAGCTGTATCGTAGGCAGAACCCAGCCTCTTTCAGGAAGATTGATGCCACAGAAGCTCGGCTCCAGATAGGACCATAAGCCACTTCTCAACAGCAGCAGTCCACTAGGCCACAAGGTCACTGGTAGTCCAGCAATCATAGATCATTTACTCTACCTTCCTCTTTCTGTCCCTCTGCTGTCTCACTACGTGCAACGAAAGACACTTCAGCAGACAGACCCTCTTCACTGTGCAAGCTACAAAGCTGGTAGAAACCATTGAGCAAATTATTATTTTAATACGAAACCCCCAACTTGGCAAGACCAAAGAACAGTTGGTATAAGCATCTGTCTTTAAAACATAGATTAAAAAATGTATCTATAAATCAATGGACTTGTTTAGATGCCTGCTTTCAGCTTCACAAATACTGAAGCTGCAATTTTCGATTAGGGTAATTTTTATTTAGGAAGTCAGTGGGTTGTTGGTAGGCAGGAGGGTGAGCATGAAGATGAATGCACCAGCTGTATGCCCTGGATTTTAGCTGAATTGGTTCCAAGATAGACTTTTTTTCCCTGTCTAAGATGGGAAACATCTGAGATAATTTCCCATCCCACATGGATTTCACAATTTCCCATCCCTGGGAACATAGAGTGCCTAGCACATGGGGCCCCACAGACATCTACAGATAAAGGCAAAGCAAGGTAGGAATGTTGGAAACTCAGAGACAGACAGGGATTGAAATTACATGCTATTTTTTTCACAGCTAATTAACCACTGGAACAAGTTTAGGGGATACAGTGCCCAACTTTCATCTCAATTTCCTCTCATTTTCCTCAGGCCAAGAACCAGCAATGGACAGATATAAAACACTCTACCTGAAGCACTGGAGGAAACTGCAGGGGAATTTGCACACTGAAATTCAGGCACAGCACTCTGAGGCAGTTCCCTTCATTTAGGGGTAGGCAGCATAGAAATGACACCACTGCTTCTCGCACCCTTGAAAGTCTCAGGAAAAGAGGAAAGGCAGCTAAGGGATCATTAAAATGCCACTCTTGATGGATAGTGGCAGGGGGGATGAGAGGAGAGGAAGTGATCAAGAACACTAGAGTCTCACTTTCAAAGCCTTCTGTACCGGATTATTAAATTAATCAGTTTGGTGGTTATGGTGCAGCTTGGCCGGCAAAGGACCAAAGATGGGAAAGTGGCAAGCTATGTTTTATGTACAACTTGAGAAATGCTGACAGCTCTCTGAGGGGTGGGAAGAACAGGTATCAACAGAATAGGCAGCAGCTCACAGCATTGCTGAGAATGAAGCAAGAAAGATGATGCTAGTTTTGGTCTGAAGTGAATAGCCAGCTCAGGGTAGAGTCTTTGGACTGGACTCGAAGTGTTACAGGACAGAAAAACACGTACAGGTGTGCAGGGAAACTTCCCTCTGCTTCATAGGCTTTAATGTGGGCAATCTCCCTGCAGCACATGGAGATTTATGGAAACTAAATATGAAGCCCAAGTCCCACTGACTGTCGCATTGTCTCATGTCCCCATGGAACAAAGATTTTATGCTTTACTTCCCTTCTCTGTCCCTGCAGGAATCCAGGCAGCTGATCTAACAAGAAGATTCACCTGAGAAAGGTACAAAACAGCCTGGGGAAAAGCCTTCATTTCACCAGCAGGTTCATTCACAGAGATCATGACACAGCACATAAGGGGAGCATTGTTTCTGGAATAAAATCTGCGTTTGAGCTCTCTTCTTTGGCCATGATCAATGGGAGGGAATTAAAGCCTCATCCTGGGAAAAAAATTAGCTTGCTAAAACTGTGTTGAAAGATCAGGTAATGGAGATGCAGAGCAAGCATGGGCACCCACATCAACTCTTGGTGAGCTTAAGAATGCTGGAGGTAAAAGCCCCTGCTGAAAAAAACTCCCCAAACACAGGCACAGACATATTGTATCCCATGAGAGACAACCAAGTTAAGGGCTGTGATTTGTAACAGGAGATGTCAGTGTTCCACAGTACTTCAATCCACACTTCAGCTCCCCACAGCTCCTCCCAGTGCAGGGGCATTTATATTCCCTGGGTGCTTCCATGTTTGCCTGTTTAGCCTCTGCATTCTCTGTCCCATGGATGCATAGAACCAATCCCAATAACTTTGAGTTGTTCTTGCACCTCTGCCCTACCTAGCTCTGGGGTATTCTCAGAGCACATACCTTCTACCCATCCTCCAGACACCTTCCTATCTCCAGCAGGCATGCCAGCAGAAACCCACTGCTCTCACCATTCAGTGATGATGGGCAAGGTTTTTTACCCCTCACTCCACCCACCTACCAAGGGGTAGGTTTCATCCCTTCAAAGCTCATCAGACTAAATACCCCACAGAGAACCAACACTATTTCCATTATGGACACAGCAAGACAATGCCCACTTTCCTCCCTTCTCTGTTTCAAGTCTGATGTTTTGGAACACCAACATGAAAGTGACTGTGCAAACTAGTAATTACAGGTTAAAAAAAAGCTTTGTCTGCTGGTTGGGCAACTAATATCAGAGATTCATTTAGTCGCTTTGGGCAGACATGCATCACACTTGCCTTCATCCTCTCCCAGGCCCACATCTCGCCTTCATTTTACAAGAGAAAGCAAACAGGAGATTAAAAGCTACTTGCTGCCCTCTTCCGAGCAAACCCAAATTACATGTCAATATGGGTAACGGCTCCCTAGATTGTCTTTAATGCAATGAGCTCTGTTTTCATGCAAAATGAAAGACACTAATACGGCATCAAAGCACCGAGACAGGGCAGGTCAGAAGTGGTTATCAGCTCTTACACAGGAGGACTGTAGATAAGTGCTACAGCCTAAACCATTAGGTATCCATAGAGGGCATTCTTTACAGTTCAGTTTCATAACTCTCAGATTAATCCTCCCCAGTGAAAACATAAAGCAACACCTCCCAGCATATTCTGTTCTCAATAGTCACAAACACTTCAGAGCAGCAGCAGATTATGAAACATATAAAGAAATAACAAAAAAGTTACTTGTAGATCTAAGATGGTGATTTTTATTTTTTAAATAAAACAACTTAAATCTTTTCTGTCATCCAGCAGTGCTCTAACCTGCTCTTCCAGGGAACATATGGAACATACACCTTTATCTAGACATACAGTGCCTTCAGAACAAACTGCACGTACTATCTTCAGAATAAACCTTAACACTGTAACCTGTTATTTTCAAGACATTTATAGAATCACAGCATAATTCAGGTTGGAAAGGACCTTAACCTCATCCAGTTCCACCCCCCCTGCCAGGGGCAGGGACACCTCCCTCTGAACCATGCCACCCAAGGCTATGTCCAACCCAGCCTTGAACACTGCCAGGGATGGAGCATTCACAACTTCCCTGGGCA
>JAOEHY010049780.1:0-14846 GCA_025447955.1 Psilopsiagon aurifrons
CTCCAGGAGCAGAGGGAAGAAAAAGGGGGAAGTGAGTGAACAAACTGCGTGGCTGGTTTATGGCTTAAACCACGACACTCTCCCACCCCAAAAAATTTTGGTGAGGAAACAGGAAAACACTATCTCAACAGATCCCATCACGCAGCTTTCCCCAGTGTGGAATTTTTCTATAATTGCACTGATTAAATTCCTTCTTGTGATTTATTTTCTGGGACTTCTGCAGGTTTAACAAGGCAAATGAACTATGGTGAACGTATGTTCTGTACAGTTCTGTTCAAACTAAAAATGTATCTTCTATAGAAAATCCTCTTTTTGTGCCCCTATGTCGTTTTGTTTTGTTTTAATCCTCCAAACCCATATCTAATCTAAAGATATAAATCACTTTCCAAGATACAGTAAATTCAATGGGTGTGTTATACTGCCTCAAACAGTTAGCTAATGAATCTGGCCATGGACTTAGCAATGTTTGATAGAAATTGTAAATGATGCCTGTTTTTATTGGAGTGAAGTAACATTTAAGCATAAGTAATAGAGATGATAAACTTGCAATGCTAGCGAACTGAAAAACACATGGGACACGTATGTGTGCCAATTCAAATACAGCTTTATTAAACGCACCTGATTTTAAGCTACCTTTTAGTATCCCATTTAGCAGTTTAATGAGAACCAGTTATAATATAGTTGGGTTTTTTCTGTGTTCAGAATTCAGCAAGCTACACAGCTGACATGCATATCCATTCATTTAGCAGGCGGCATCAGAAAGATACAATGAAAGGCTTTACTGTAAGTAAATACAGGACAACTAGGTGACCTTCTAAACCAGCACATCATTTATGCAGTCTGCTGAGAATATCTGAAGCAGAAGCTATCAGTGTTTTCTTGAGACCTTTTCACATAAAGACTGTATCATGAATTAAAGAACTCAAGCTGTTGACTACAAGGACTCTGGCATTACTAGAGAATGGTACCTAGCAGTGTCCATTCTTACATTAACATCTGCAGCCATTGAGATGGCCACTTGCTCCTGAAGGCAGGGGAGCAGTCTATTATGGTCATGTTACAGAGTCCTCTTTCAGCTGCTGTTTCGCTGAAGTGCCAGGTGCAAAAGATGTGCTCAGAAAGAGACTATAGAAGAGGGTAATGGTCACATCGATTACAAACTGATAATTGCTCACTCACTATTTCCTTGGTATTCAGCTGACTAGCTGTTTCAGCAATTATTTTCCTGTTCTTTATTTCTATTAATGGTGTGCCCAATACTGGAGGCTGTTTCCCTCCTTTCTAGCTCTAACCTGCTATTGAAATCCTGGAAGTGTAATGTATAGTGTTAGCTCTAGTGTGTATGATTAATGTAATCACAAGTTTAGTTCTGGAAGGTATCCACCCTGTAGTTTATATTAGCTGTTAGATGACCTAAAATTCTCCCTATTCTCCCCATCCCTGTGCAAAGAACTAGTTACGTCTTTTTCTTTTCATTTATCCTTATGAATTTGTGAAGTCTGGTGAAAGAGCTGACTGCCTGCCGTTTTCCACATCCGCAGTAAGCTTATAGTTTTGAGTTCTGTTTTCAGACACACAGGGATGATGAGGGTCACAGAGCACTGCAAGTCTTTCTTAGCTTAACTCCTGCGTCTGTGGCTGCTGTTTTATATAGGTGAAGAATGCAACCGCTCAAAAGCTATTCACAGAAGCCTGCAAGCAACATCTTTTTTTTTTTTTTTGACAATTCTTCATCTTTTTCTTTTCTTTTTTTTTTTTTCCAGCTGAGATATTATGAGGAGTGACACCCTTTGTGTGAAGTTATCAAATCATTGCTTTTTAGAGAGAGAGAGGCAAATTACTACCACACAAGCTCTTTAGTTATGATTTCTTTTCTCAAGGCAGAAATCTTGGCTTGTAGAAGGATTTCAAGATCACATGCATTGACTATATTTTATTTAGGCTCCAGAAATGTAGATTCTTTGGGGTTTTGTTTAGTTTGGGGCTTTTTGTTGTTTTATTGTTGGGGTTTTTTTTAAGTTATATGGAATTAAATTCCATGGCAGCATATACCAGTTACTGAAAGAGGCTGAAAGAAACAAAACCTGCAATTTCCTGCTCTCGAAGAAGAAAGTGGACTATTTGAAGAGGCCAATTATGGAAGCTGGGATCAATATAGAATTAAAAATCAGCTAGGATAAAATGCCAGACGATGACAGATTATCATATGAATTCGATCCTTGCTAGAAGGAGCAATTATCACAGCACCTGTAGAAGCTCTCTGTTGTTATTTCAGTACAGCAAATCTCCTCTTATCAATGAACAAAAAACCGCAATAATATTGACTAAAAAGAAAAAAATGCGGGCAGATTCCCTAGTGTGGTAAAGAAGTCAGGAAACAGTGTAACAGATAAAGTGTCACTAAAATGTGGCAGGTTGCAGGTGGAGAGCTGGAGATGAAAGTGAACAAATTATTTTTAACAATTTTCTCCAGAATATCAGGCTCCTCACAGTTATCCGCAAAGCTGGTGATATTCATGGGCCCAGAGCAGTTTTCGTGATAGCTGCGAGGAGGCTTTGAAAGTCAGTAGCTACATGCTACCATGTAAAGCTTTGAGATAAGGATTAGATTCAGCCAGTGAATTGAGATACTAGAAAAATCACCCATCAACTGGAATAAAAGAATTATTCCCTCCCACTCAGGTTAAGCAGAAATAAAAGGCAGGGGTCTCTGGGGTTATTGTTAGTGCTGTTGGAAGTGGGAATGTTGAAGCTCAGGAATACACAGTGTATATAGTCTGGCCTCCCTTGCTGCCAATGTATGCTAATTGTTTTCTTTCCAATGCCAGAAACTCAAGGCTAGTAAATCTGGGGCAAGCAAATTGTTGAATCCTGTGTTTCAGTGTCATTCAGCCACAAACAAAATCTGCTGTGAGAATCACTTGGCATTTTTTATGAGCATTATCAAACCTACTCTGGCCATATCAGAAAAAAGGATGAGTCTACCCCAAACAAAGTAAAAGCAGATCCCTTTTCCAGTACAAGCACTCTCTAATACCTGCTGGCTCTACAGGCAGGCATCTCCCTGCCTCCACAGGGCAATCTGCTTGCTATTGGCTGCAAGGGTGTTACTTGCCCATTCCATTTTGTAGTGCTGTTTTCTGGTGGCAGCTCACAAGCCTGGGAGAAGCCATCAGTCCTTCGTCATCCTTTCAATATGGTGCTGTACAGAAACCCCGGTATGCACTTTCCTGTGAGGAAGACAGTGCATACTGAAGATAAGTATAAATTTTCTGGTGGTTATTGCACCCAAATATAGGTCAGGGAGCACAATCCTTACCTTGGAGCTGCTGTGCCGGCAGAGTGGGGCTGTAGGAGGGAGCCTGTGCCGAGGAGCTGGGCTGCATGGCAATGGCACGGCCTGGCTGCAGCATTGTATGAGTGCCCTAATTGAGAATGCTAGGTCTCATCCATCCAGCAAAGCATGCTGAAAGCACAGTCGCCTGCCCGGGCTCAGCACTGTCCTACCCCCTTCCTGGCTGAGAAATGAACTGTAATCACAGCCAGACAGTATAGGAGACTACTTGTGGTGAGTACTGCATATGGCAATACGTGGGAAGGGTTTTAAGACCCTTGTTGCAGTTGTAGCTGGTGCATAGGATGTTGTTCTGTGTACTCTGTCTTTCCTGAACTTTTAACCTCATCCTACCTCTAACCATGCTCAAAATGACAGCAACCAAAAAGGTGGGGGGTGGGGGAATGCTTTCCATTCCTTTCTCTGTCTAAATGTGCAAATATACAAATATGCTTAAGCTGGCCACAGGACTTGGTACTGCTTTCTCTGCTGCTGAGTGACTCCATCCTCCTAGCCAATGTAGTGGTCCCTATGAGTAAACAGGAGATTATTTTGAGGTAAGGTACTTTATTGTAGGACAGATGCCAGAAGAAAGCAGGAAAGCAGCAGTTTTAATGGACAATGGTTTTACTGATGCTCTCAACTTTGAGCTAACATATGGGGTATTATGAGCTGTCACCCAATTGTATGTACTCACATTTCCCCAAAAGAAAATGCTTTAAGAACTATAACCTCTTAATGTTACTGGAGAAGGCTATTCACTTTCCAGTTCATTTTTTGCTGATGTGTGGATATTAAAAATGAAAAGCCAAAAATAGTTTTTAACTTTGCCAGCGATGTCCACATGAATGCATATCTGTCAGTGCTACCCACTTAGTCTGTGGTTCCCCTGTGTAACTTGACAGAGGGTCAGAGCCATTCTGACAGCTCCACAATGGGAGTAAGAAGTGCTGACAGGCAGTGCTGAAGAGACAAAGATGTCAACAGGATCTCCAAATATCCAACAGCCTTGAAAACCAGAACTCTGAGCTGCCGAAAGATAGTAAGTTTGTCTAACATAAGAAAGGCAATCTTCCATGAAATGGGTCCTTTAGGCAGAACCAGAGGATTCCTGGAGATACTGGGGTACCTAAGCATTTATGTGTCCTATTTATGGACTGCCAGGCTGCCCAAAAACCACTGAAGTCACTTTGCAGCCGACTATAGAAGTTTAACTGGTCGTATTTTCACAACTGAGAGTTAAGTGGCAATCTTTTTATGCTTCTCTAACAAATTCCATTAAAAAAGTTTTCCAGTGATTTTTTCTCAATTTGTGATTTTCTGGTCAGTAGCTACCAATGGCACTATATAGTTCATTTTAAGTGGAATAAAATTATTTCATTTAGTTCACTACTTTCTTTCCCAAAGTATCTCATAGATTGCAAGGAAGACAGCAAAGAGGATAATCATTCTTGTTTTATATTTTGAAAGAGCAGGGGTAACTGTGGTTTAGGGTTAGGTTTGGAGTTTATGAATATATATTCCTTGTAATCTAATATCTGTACTTTTGCCACTGTGCACTTGTGCAGTTGAATGTATAATTAGGATTTTAGGTTATACAAGCTTAGATTTCCACAGACTTGGTTAATCACGAGTTAACTGTGCACTGGCTTTCTAAATGATGTTCAACAATGACGGATGTTCAACAGTGTGGATGCCCCATCCCTGGAAGTGTTCATGAGCAGGCTGAGTGGGGCTTTGAACAGCCTTGTCTAGTGGAATGTGTCTCTGTCCGTGGCACAGGGCTGGGACTAGGTGATATTTAAGGTACCTTCCAACCTAAACCTTTCCATGATTCTATGATGGAGGTAATTTTGAATTTCCAGACTTAAAGATGGGAGGTAATGATAAATTCATCAGATGCCATGTGATGCCTTGGATCTGTTAGCTGCCTGTGATACTGGCAACTAAGAGAAAAGCAGCTAGAAAGTCTTGGCATGTTGACGAAACTTAGAAGGGAAGGTTGACATAATTGGTCTCAGGTGTACACTTAAAAATCTATGATCTTTTGTCTAAATACTGTTATTACTCCACAGAGCCACGGTGAAATACCTAATAACTCCAGAGGGAACACGCTGGGGAAAAAAACAACAAAAAAAAAAACAACAAAAAGAGAAATTTTGTTGCCTCCTGGGCACTTAGATGGTAGCTGTAATTGACAGCTCCTTGTTGAAACTGAGATCTTGTCTTGGTCAATGAACTGGAGCATAACGTTTGTGAAATCTAGTAGGGACATGATTCTGTTGTTGCTGCATCTGATGGAGATAGACCTGAAGGCATGGAGTAAGATGCAAAATTTCTCAGTGCTACCAAGGTCCTGCTCCCCCTTTGCAAATCTCACTCCTTCCCCACTCTCCACCGTGATGTCCTGCTGCTTCATTTTGGCACCACCATCCATGAGCCAGCTCAGCTCCCCAGGCTGACAGAAAAGGTAGTGAAAACATGGGCAATTCCCTTCTGGTTTTGGTGAGTTAAATCTCTCAGCTAATTGACTATGCCACAAGGCAAGTGTGGGAGGAAGGCATGAGATGAAGAAGAGGCAGAGGGACAGTGGAAGGTGCAAGGCAAAGGAGAGCAAGCAGAAGGTGATGCCAGCTTAGCACATGAAACCACAGTGAGAGCATGTGCTGGAGGCAGAGAAGTACCACCACACAGTGCTCTGCCCAGCTTTATTGACCTGAAAAAAAAGATATCTTGGAGGATCTGCCATGGTGTTGGGAACACATATACTTTAATAATAACATCTATTTAAAATATATATATATATACATGAGTAATTTGGATCTGGGACAAAGAAAAAGAGAATTTTGGTTGGTCTTGCACACAGGATATGTGTGTTTGAGTGGGAGATTTAAAGAAATTGTATGTTATGTTTCTTCTTGCTATGCTATGGACTAAGGCAGCAATTCCTAACTCTTTTTGAAGAGTTAAATGACTCAAAATAGTCTCTGGAAGAGGCTGCAGGGGAAAACTTATGAACTGCATACAGAAAAGTAAAAATGTCCAGCTGACACTCCACAAGTGTCATGCAGATGTTTCACATCATATTTACGGTCCATGAGCGTGTTTTGGATGAGCAGTGAAACGTCCTGGATAGAGGGATTATGCTGTCATCCTTATGGCCTAGTCACCAAATCTTAAAAATGCATACTGGTATTTCAGTCATTATTAAAAATGCTTTGCTTCTGTTCTCATGCACAAAGTAATTGTGTGGTTGTTCTTGCCAAGCCCTGATTTTTAGCTATTAGCAAGACTTATATACAGAGGTATTGTGAAATTGTAAGGGTTAAATTTGACAGGTTCCGGTATATTAGGGTAAATATACTTCTTTTAGATCTAGTGAGTGGAAAATCTGACTAGCTTCTACCATAATGTCACCAAAGAAAACTTGCTGGTTCCCTTTTTCTACAGAAATATTCAGGTCCCACCATTTACTTCCTGTCCATGTTGCAATCAGAGGTATGTATGCATGCCAAAGCTACAGTTGATCTCAAGTCCTGATAACAGTAGAGTACTGCTGGCAGCAGCCAAATAGGCAAAGTCATGGTGTCTCATTGCTGCAGTACCATCCCCCTCTCAGCAGCGCATTTAAACTCATCTGGTATTCTGCAGCTGAACCTCCAGCTGTAGTGCAGATGTATCCTCTGATGGGCCTGTTTAAAGTCCTGTTCTCACTGTCCTAGTAGCTTTCCCTTAGGGTAGTTTGCACTGCAGTGGTATCCTAAGCAAGGAATCATCCTCAGCATTTGCCTGCATTCGCCTTTTGGATGGCATGCTGTTGAGGGACCTGGGTGACACTTTAGAGTCTCTGTAACCTCTCAGCACTAGAAATGGGTGAGGAGCAGGTGCAGAGTTAGCCGTCAGAAGTCACCTACTGCTCTCTGCAGAGGGGAGCAGAAAGGGTACCCTGCACCTTTTCCCATTCCCCTGAATTTGCCTGTGTGAGTTAGCTGAAGAAAATAACCTAGCTGCAGAAGGAAAGAGGAAGCTGAGTAGATGTTTCTGAGACCACTGTAGCTTGCTGATTTAGTGAAGAAAAGAAGATGTATTTGTTTAAATGCATCGTGGGACTGTAACATAAGTTATACCATCGATACTTGAAAAAAACCCACAACTTAGACACAATTCTTGGGGGTGAGAGTCATGAGAAGCTTCTACAGCAGTTCTCCATCGGTCTCAGGATATAGCAGTGGGAGATAGCCCTAGCTGTGCTTCCCCATTATTCAACATCCTCACCCCAGACCCTGCCCCTCATCAGCAGGGTCTGGCACAGCTGTTTGCCCTCTTCTCACTCCACGCATTGACCTGTAAAGCAGAAGCTGCTTTATGAAGGTCTCCAGGGTCATAAATTTTGGCCAGTAGGGTAGGCATAACTAAGTTCTTTGTATAGCTTTAGAAATCTGTACATCACAAGTTCTGTACTTGCTAAGGCAGAAAAAATCAGCTGCAAGAAAGGGTTAAACTGCAGATTATCTAGGGCTCCAGGCCTCATTTGGAAGTGAGATGGGCTCCAATGCTCTGTTCAAGCACATGTCCATCAGACAAATTGCCAGAAGAAGCGAAAGACAGCATTTGCAAAAAATACTCTTATCTGATTTTTCTGGGATGTATAGGGTATGGATTCATATGCTTCTCTGTGAGTTTTAAATTATTTGGAATGTCCAACTCCCTCCTTTCATGAGAAGTGTTTTCTGACAACAGCGTTGCTGGCCCATCCATCTACAGCTAGGAATGCTTTGACCGGGTACTGTTCTTGATGTATAGAATAGCTAATGACTCTTCTGCGTGCAGTGATCTTTTAATGAGCAGCAAGGTCTTGGGAAGAATAAAACAATTTCTCCAAACCAAGAAGTTAACTCACTCTGAAATTAAATCAGAAACCTCAAATGAATATCTGACTAATCTGTAAGAATGTTCTGCCTAGGATGGATGACCGGTTGGTCTAAGCATACTTCATTAACTGTATGACAGCAAAACCTACTATAGGTGAAGTACTTAAAATTTAAAGGGTTCAATATTTCCCAGACATTTTATTTTTTTTTCCTCTAACCCATGTCCTTAGTAATTAAGAAAGTCCAGCTTTATAGGTGGAGCAATACCAAAAAAGTACCAATAAAATTTTTAAAGCACTCTAAAACATTTTAATGCCTTATTTCATGTGGCATATACAGAGTTATGATGGTTTGTATGGTATAAAGTTTTTTATTAGTGCTCCACTGGGAAGACAGCATAACTCAGTCATTGCTTTGCAACTCATTTAACGCACAGTGTTTGACTAGCATACTTATCAAAAACTGAAGTCAGTAAAATGCTTGACTCCACATTTCCATTGCACACTTACACAAAGAAAGAGTTAACTACAAATTAATTTAAAGAATTAGTGGTCATTTACAAACACGGTATAAACACACCAACTTTTCTCCAGATTATGCTGTATTACTCCCAAAAGCTTTGAGGTCTCACAGTGTTTTCCCCACAGAATGTGTGCTATAAAAATTGCAAAATCAAATGACTTGTGCTATAACATCTTTCTGTAGAACAAATGGTAAAACTGATATGGGAGGTATAACATTTATTTTCTCCCTCTCCCTTCACTTTCTTCTGCCCTTCCACATTTACAGACTTCCACCTCAAGTTAAGTGGGACTAGCAGGTTCCCCTTACAAATGCCTATTTCTTTCCATGCTTCACATCATGTTGCAAACCCGGAGGTTGTAAGAGCTGTCGGCCTGTCCCCAAAGGGCACAGTGATGATGACACCACACATAGTGTAGTCATTTCTCAGGTGGTCATTGCTCTTGATTTCCCTCTTACATGGAGGCTAAATGCAGAGGGGTGACTAGCAAAGTGTTCTAGATGGCATCTCTATGTGTCCAAAAGAGAAGAGAGGCTGGTTATCAGCAGAGCATTCAGAGATTAATCATGATTTCGACTGAGAATTTCCTTTGAATTATAAAAGTATTGGTTAAAAACATCCTCTTGTTTATCATAGAACAAACACAGATGGCTGTAGTATAGTGTTTTGTTGGCTTATGATATAGCGTACTTATCTTCTATAATGACTTGATGTGTGCAGCAGTGAAAAAAAGAAAAAGAAAAATAAATGATTTGCAGGAGCAGATTAAAGCCCCAGATACGTGTTTGTGAAACAAGGATTTTAATTCAGATCTTCAGACATTTAAAATAAAGGCTGTTTCTTCTAGAAAGATTATAAGAATTATTTCAAACTATTCCTACTAATATTAGTCTATACCTGTTGTATGTATAGAAGGCAGACTCTTCAATGCTACATGTGGCCAAGAAATGAAAATTCAGTTGGTTGACTTTAGAACAAACAGAGGCTGTCCTGGAATTATTTTCAGTGTTATGTGAGAAAAAACTACTGCTTACATCATTTACCTGAAATCTAGAACACCAATCTGTCCAATTTCAAGTGGCAATATGAACAATAGGCCAGAGAAATGCAGCAACCATTGGGGCTATAAAACCAGTCTTGCTTTGGCTTGGATGTTTAATTATTTATACAAAATAGAATATTCCCGGTACAAGACTAAAAACTTGGCAACAGAGAATAAAAATGTATTATTCCTTGACAACCTTTTGAAAGTCCAGCTACAACTGTTTGAAGTATATATGTGAAAATGACAGAGTTGCAAAAAATTCCAGTGCACTAAACATGCTCCATCCTCATACAGTTCTGGCATGTCAGCTGGGTCGATCATGTACCTTCCCAGAGCTGCGAGAGAGGGGCAGGTCTCCCCTGACGTTACTTGGTATTTACTAGACTGGAAAAAAGATTGTGTATGAATTTCACATATCATTTGCCATAAAACAGGAGAAGGAGGAAGAAACAACCTAATTAAAATAGAAAGCTGTAGTTTAAAAGGAGGCAGGAATAAACATGAAAAATGAGCATGTAGATGAATGGGAGTCAAAGAACACTGGGTTAGCTTAGAAATAGAAGAGTGATTTTAAAAATGGAATAGATATGAACATTCCAACCCTGACTAGGAAATAACCATCAGAAATAACCATTTCTCTTCTCTGTCCCTTAGTAGCTGGTCTGCAAAGGGCATGATATCCTACTTTATTTTATTCAAGAACCTGGAAACCCAAATCTGCTGTAGGCTTCTGCTGCGTAGCATTGAGGTAACATCAGGTTTTCAATTTTCATTCTTTTCTTTTCTTTTTTTTTTTTTTTTTTTAAAAAAATGTGGCCAAACTCCCCCATGTCTATGTTACCAAAACAGTTGAAACCTCATAAAATTCCTGGACAATGGCTTCAGCCAGAATTGTGATAATCTAAGAAACTTCAGGCTTCTCTTTTACATCCCCAATTATAATCAAATAGTATGTGACCCATACCTTATAAGTGACACCTTAATTTGAGAACTTCTAAGTGCTTTAAATACTTGATCATTTAATCTAAATGTTCTTTTAACTTCTTTTAAATTCTTTCCTAAAAAAAAAATCAAAGTACAAAACATATTTCAAAGAGCTAGTCCTTTATCAGCAGTTAGTAGCTCAGTTCTGCTGTGCACACACAGGCAAAATACTTACTGAGGTCAGTGTCTAAGTCCAGTGAGTTCCTTTTCACTGTATTGCTTCAAAGTATGGAATTGCTGTCCTAGAAGGTATGTGGCTTAAATTAAATTGCTACAGCAGTTAGGTTCTGGGGCGTGGGGGGCTGGTAGGATTTGTAACTGGGTGGGTCCCTCAAAGCTGTATGGTCTGCTACGCTTAAGAAAGCCAGGGTAGATGGGGAAGAAAACTGGCGGCAAGGAAGGAAACTTGTGTGCCGCTGTGGTGAAGCAGAGGCAATGCAAAGATGGCCCTGGACTTAAACTTCCAGGGAGCTTCACGTTGTGCACAAACAACTACACGTACTATACATTCTGTGTTGGGCTGAAGCTATATTGAAATGCTCATTGAAAAATTACTGCAATTCCAGCAAGGCAAGTGTTTCCATTTGCTTAGCAAACAACAATAAGTGTCTGCATCCTCCAGCCGGTTTTTAGCCCTGAAGACTGACAGGTTATCACCCCTCTAACTGAGAGTTACCAAGAGGTCCTGGAAAGGCGAGATGTGCATCATGTTCTCCCCAGCTGTGCTCCACCATCATGAATGTCTTGTAGAGAAGCTGGATATAGCTAGAATTTGTAATGTCTTCAGCAAGAAGGATTTAGCTGTAACCTGCTAAGATGCTAGAACTGCGTGTAGCTGCCTACTCTCCGTGTCTGCTGGAAATAGCCTCTTCAACATATTAACCCAAAACCACAATGGAACTGAGCTTTCCCTTGTACAAGGGGCTGTGAGTTAGGCAGACGAAGCATGGACCCATCGCAGTTTCCCCCTGCAGGCTGCTGCTTAGGGCAGTTGTCTGTGCTGCCAGTTCTCTGCCTTCATCCTGGAAATTCCTGAATGGAGGAGGCAGTTCCATCTCTCCTTCAGGACTGTAATTCCCAGGTAGATTCCCTTGCAGGTCTTTCCTTAGTAACTCTGGATTTCAAGTGCATTTCATTCAGCTTACAATATGAGTACAGATATTCACCTCCATGGTAAGCAATTGCCATTTTACACCACAGAAAGCAATTTATAAAGACAATCAATTCAATTATCAAATAAATAAAACAGATGATATCATCTAAATGCCATCTAAACATTATATTTGTCATTAACCTCATCTTCCTTCTGTAAATTACGACATTTTTCTGAAAATAAACATTTTGTATGTACTAGAATGTGACACTAATGCATTGTCCACATTCTTTTTTTTCATATATCATATGTAATATATGTCTTTATTTTTGAAAACTTGTGCTTATTGCATAACTCTTCATAAGTGACTCCATTTGAAAGCACTGCTTTCGTAAAGACCACATCCTAGTTTAAGTTCTTTAATGTTCAAATTAAAGGACAATTTGGGGAAGACAGTAGACACTTGCAGTCATCTGGATTAACCAGGATCTTAACTGTAAATCACCTTTGGAGTTAGCAATATTTTGTGCTCAATAGCAGAAAACTTTGAGGAACCTTTCCCACAGTAGCAGCAAAGCCAGCTGCAAATTACTACAACGGGTACTTTTGAAGTCATGTTATTTTGTGATCGTCTTTTTTGGCTATTGTTTGAGGATTGTTTGTTCATTTGAAATGATCATGATGATGCATTTGTTAAAGCTAACTATGGACTGTGGCTTGTGCTGCACAATAGAGAATTACTCTACTTTATCGCTCTGAGAAAACATATGACCCCTATCCCACTTCATTAATGGTTTCCTGAGTCTGAGCACAAGTTTTTCAGGCATGGAAATGGCTGTCATTCCCTTGTTAAGATATTGACATGAATATCCCTGGAGGAGCAAGGAAAAGCTTAAACATCAAAATGAGGCTTGGGGCTGAAAGTTCTTGTCTTGTTCATTTATTTGCTTCTGGTGTGGCACAAGGGAGATTTCATGCATACTGCAAGTCAGAGGCTGCATACGAATCTAAGTAGTCACGTACAGAGAAAGACACATTTAGTGTGAGCTTGCTGTTGAATCAGAGGTTAAAGATGAACCTTTAATTGGTGGCAAAAGATATCTACCTCCACTTAAGGAAACATATGCGTGTACTATCTTACTTGATAGGTCAAAGAACTGAACTCTCTTATTTTTGTTTCTGCCATAATGCTTCTGGATGTCCTCTTATGCCCTACCACTGGCCCTATTCTATTCTCAACTTTCACTGCTCACATTCCCCTAAAGCTGTTACAGGAAAACTCTTTTCATTTTCTGAAGACCTCTGGTTAAAAATAATAATAATAATTAAATAAAAAAAGAAATTCCTGAGACCTTTCTAGATTTATACAATCCAAAGTGTATTAACAATCCTGTGTGTCACATTCTTTCCAGCTTCTTCTGGTCTAAATGCAGTAAAAAGTTCAAGAATAAAACAGAATCTAGGACTGGCTAAAGCAAGGCTCACAAAAGGGGCTACTTGTGCTCTTCATGACATGAGGAGATGGCATTTTCTTAGTAGTGAGTTCCAGTGGAGCATCACTTCAGCTGAGAAAACTTTACCATTTCATCTCCAGCTCTGCTCCCAGTTCTGCTGGGGAACTGAGGAGCTTTCTTCCTGGTGGATTCCTGATGCAAAATTGGCCCCTCCTTTCTTAGTCTTCTGTGGTAATAAACTAAGCATATAGAGTTTTTTCTGACCCCTAATTTACTTGTTCAGCTTTTTCTGTATGTAAATGTCCCTTCTAAAAATGTCACCTCCCAGACACTTACGTGATTCTTACTATAATTGGTAATAATTGCGAGTGAGTGTTTTAAATTGGTAGTTTTGAGTGTTTCTTGCTTTGGGTGATCAGCTTGAAAGGCTAGAAATGGTCTGGAGTTTATGGAAACACGTTTCTCCTTTTGAAAGGTCTGAAACTTATTTGCATACAGCATCACCAAAACAGTTACCTCCAGTGCTGACAACAGCAAAGAAAAAGTCACATAATGGAAGACTAGGGAAGTAGTCAAATTTTTGGATATATATATATATATATATATATATGAGGGTAGGTAATAGTTCCTATTAAAAGATCCCATGGTATTTTTCATATTCACTGAGACAAGACATTTTGTTTAAGCCTGCATGTGAATGACCCAAACACAGTAATCATGGATGCGTGTAATTTTTTTCCCCTCCTCCTGCTTGATCCCAAATTTAAATCATAATGCTGAACTCATGACGTCACTCTCAATCATTTCCACATGGCTTCACTTGTAGGATCAAAAAGAAGGTGAAGCTCTCTTGTGTCAGCAGAAAGCTGATTTGGGGGATGGCAAGATAATTCAATGAAATTCCTAGTAATGACAGGAAGACTTCAAAGAAGCCTACAGGTGAAGTACTACTCTTTTTCAGTAAATGTTTGTTCTGCCTCAAATTTACCATATTGGTAGAGGTTCAGTTTTAAAGAGCACTGTGCTCGTGAAGAGATCCCAAGTTTTCAGTTGCTCCCAGTTCCTTTGGAAAATCTTTCCTGAATTTAAAACACACAGGTGAAGTCCAGGAAATAAACCTCAGTGCAAACAGGATAACAGCGCATTGGGTTGTCCAGCTTCATATTGCCATTTTCTCTGGTAGGTTAGTTTTCTAAAGGTGGCATTTTGGCTCTGATCGAATGGAAGGGCAAAGGTTACTGAATGTGAGGCTGTGGCTGCTGGAAAAGAGAACAACCACTACAATGGTGGGGAAAAGCACCAGCACTAAGAACAGAGAGATGTGGGAAATTGGCAAGTAGGAAGAGCATGTCATTTTCTGAGAAACCAGGAAATGAGCTCTGTGTTCAGGCATGTCTATTTATGGTATAAGAATTGCAGATATCACAGGAGATATTTGATACTGAAATGAGGAAAAACGTGTCAGGCCTTTTAGTTCTAAGGCTTTGTCTTTGTATGGGTTGCTTTTGTTCAAGAAACAACAATGGAAAAGAAGGGATTTGG
>JAOEHY010049780.1:14946-28895 GCA_025447955.1 Psilopsiagon aurifrons
GGGAACAAACAAACAGCTTCTGCTACAGCACCACAGCATTTCCCAAACTATTTTTCCTGTGCCCCTCTCCCTAGTGAACTCTACCATTTGTGACCTTTGTCTCTCCCCCCTTTCCTCCCCAGCTCATCCAACATCCAGCAGTCAAGATTACAGCTGCTCATCTCAGCTTTCGGCCCTGCCAGTATCTCTAGTACTCAGCTTTCTTTCCCAAAGTGTGAGTCCTTGTTTGGGAACTGCTGTTTCCACTGAGTTTCAGTTCCTAGCCACCTTTCTGTAAAATACTTTGATCAAAAGGGAGCTGTTCCCCAGAGACTGTGATGCTAATTCTGCTGCGTAGCTCTGGTGTGAATTCAGGGTAAATCTCCTGGCTGCACAAAAGCATTGTCCTGCTGGGCTTGTCCCTATATGTGTAAAATGACAAAACCTCTACAATGCATTTTTTAAATGTGACACCTCGCTCTTCTGCCCCTGAGGTTAGCTGCACTGTTTGGTTAGCAGAATGTCTCTGTGCCCATTTCTGTTCTGCTACAGCCCAAAATCATTCTCCCTCTTCTGCTAGGAGCCTTTATTAATTCGTATACTTTATGTTTCATTAGTTCTGTGTTTTAAAAAAGAAATCAGGCATTACTGGGGCAGGAGGGTGTTGGGGGAGCACAGTTTTCACCGCTCTTTCTGGAAATAGCCAGGCATAGACTGTGTAACTCTTCTACTTCTATGCCAGGGTCTTTCTCAGAGCTAGTTCTCATCCCTGCTTTTCATTTACACTGATGGCTTATCAGAGCCACTGACTCACCCAGCTGAATGAGTGGCTACACATCTCCCGGGAGCCATTTGCTCATCCCTTAAAGGGTGGAGGCAAGAGCAATGCTCAGCACTATTTGTTTATCTATCCAAATATAGATTTTAAAGGCTCATTATAGTAATTTGATTTCAAAACATCTTTACCCCAGAATATCAGGTAATTAAAATAAATTTCATGGAATTTCTGCTTTTTTGTTCAAAGGTTTCTGAGTTACTCAATCATCTCCTCTCTAAACCAGTGTATCCTTCTCCCAATGTCTGTTTATTATTTCAAGACTACATCATATACATTTAAACCAAGGAAAACAATAGTAAGATGCTTTGGAGAGAGTATGGAAGTGAAGGGAAATGATTAGAAGTTGTGATCTCAGTGGTAACAGTGGACATAAGGCACTTGCCTGGCCCACACTTACTGATCCTGAGGAGAGACAGCAGCGTGACAGGCATCCCGTTCCTCACACCACCCAGTGTCTGAGATCTTTTTAGTTTTCCTGCCATGCACTGAAGGTGCATGCTAGGTGTCATTGTGGCCCTTGTTATCTGGGGCACCTCACACGCTTGCCCTCTGTGACAGTAGGTGAATTAGGATTATACATTGTTTTTCTTGAAACCCAAGACTTGATGCCAGTCACCAGGGATAAATCTTTTATGAGCAAAATATGTTGTGGTTCCAACTCTGTGCACATGAGAGGTTTTTCTTCCTCTCTCTCCCACAGTAACATTTGCTGTGAGAGGCGGCCCATGCTGGCTGTGTGCAGGCTGCTGCCGTGTGCCACAACCACTGGATCTTCCTGGCAGAGGATGAGAAGTGTCTCTGCAGCGACTGTGGAGAAGATGTCCATCACAGTTCCTGTCAGGCCAGCACTTGAACTTGTGTGAGATGTAGGTGACCGCTAACCTTGTTTCTGAGACTGCTTGCAATATGAAAAAAGACAGTGACACAACTGCACGGAAATACGATCTGATGTAAAACCACAGTGGTTTTCTACTTTTCAGGAAGGTTTCGTAATGTGTTTGAATTGGCCACCTGGTTATCTTTGGCTGTGATTGCTAATCCTTCCATGTCCTTAGCTGGTGTCCTTGATACTCTAAACTAGCAAATGTTTTTAGAATATTTTAATTTTTGTTTTCAATTATGCAATAGATAAATCACCAGATGTTTTAAATGTCAGTATGATAAAAATGCCACATCTCCCTCACAGAAATTTAAATGATTTATACCACCGTTAGAATTCAGCTTTAAGAATTAGGAGAGTTAAAAGCCAGGTAAACTTAGGAGGCAGCAATTTTACCAAAAGGCTTTTTCACTCGCCTGAAACATTGAGATGGGTTTTTTGCAGAGGCAAGTGCTATGAAGATATGAGGGAATGTCTTCTGTATTCATAAAACTGGGGTGCCCCAGGGGTGAGGTTTCAGGCCAGCAGAGAGTTTTTAAGTATGTGAACGGAGTATGATAGCAAAGCAGTGGTAAGCCCTGACCTGCCACTGGAGACAATTGAGAGACCAAATGAAGAGTCCAGATGATCCAGATCTTATCCTGAGGTTTAATTCAGGACGGGAAGCACTCTCAGCAATGGCTGCTGCTTTGGCAAAATGATTAGATTCAAATGCCAATGAAACAGTCTTGAGGAAACGTTATATGGAGGGCCTTAGGTCTATAATGTATTTCTGCTTGTGGAAATAGCTACCTCAGGAAATACAATCTTTGCGCAAAAAAAATGAAATTACCTAACCAATACATATGTTCATAAAGGAGTTCTTTCTGTCAACCCTTATATCCATTTTCTCCACATTTTTCAGTATGTTCCTGACTTTCCATCAATCAATATGTAGCGGAACTTATATCTTGATCAAATAACTATTGAGCTATATTAATTAAAGATTTTTAATTTGCCTAGGTGAGGTTCAAATTTAGGCCTGGGTTTCTCAAAAGTGTTATTGATGTTGTTTACCATTAATATGCACTGTATTGTACAAGCTGCATCAGAACACTCTCAGGGAATTTCTGTGGTCTAAACAAATGTCTTTGTGATTATTGACATTCAAAATATAAAAAGATGCTCTTTTTTTTGCATTATTTGTTTTATACTTTGAGAAAGATATTGAAATTTCATAGTCATAAAGGGCTTTCAAGTATATAGGAGACATTTCTCCTTGGAAATGTGCAGATAGTTATTTTTAAATCCAGTGGGCCTGTGAAGAGTGTCTGGGTTATTATAATGAATTGCTAAGTTATACATCCAGCAGCTAAGAGTTATTGCACAAAAATATAAGTGCAGGAAATGAGATCACCCAAAGGTACCAGTGGTACTGCAATACTAAAAACTGGATACTGCAGCCATATTTATTTCGTTGTTTCCAATCTCTCCCTGTTAAAACTGCTCATTAGCTATTCTGTTGGATGCTGTGAAGGAGACCAGGCTGGGGTGGAGGGATACAATGAATTCGGACTGAGTTTTCAATTAAAACCCACAATCTGTTCAGTTTCTGATAATCTCTAAATTCTTTTGAAGAAATGATCATTATAACTGTGTTTAATCTGTTTTCAAAACAGACTGTGAAATAGCCATTGTGTATGCACCTTCTGTTTTTATAACTTCTGCGCTTTGATATTGTAATTGATGCAAGTGGGTGCAATTAAATCTTTATTTGGAAACTTGCATGAAGGCAAGTCATTCAGAAAAAAAGCCACCAATGTGCTTTGACTCTAGATTCTCACACATATTTGCACTTACAATCAGAGCTTTTGTTCTGTTAAACTAACAAGGGCTGTTTAGCATAAGAAAGAGTCAACACAAGCTGCCTTAGGTTGTGCTAATTTCAGGGATAACACTGGAATGAGAAAAAGTCCACAGGAAACTATGCTGTACCAATAAAAATTACTAACTTCTATTTTATTAAGTAACTCATCACAAGTGGAAAGGTTTATTGTTAAAAATATGCCGATGATTACCGTCATTCAGTGGTCAGATACCTCTCTGGATTTTCTTAAGTGAAAGAAAGATAACAGGAGAGCAGATCAGATCTTTAGCTGAAACTACAGCTAAAATAGTCAACAAACTTCACTACTTTCACTTGCTGGGCTTTTGTATCAGTGCATGAGACAGGCAGGGATCAATATCTGCAATTAGCTCTAACGCATGGTTTGTTAGCGTGTCTTTATTATTACTGCTGTGACACAGCTATTGATCAGCTGTCACATTACTATGTGTGATTCAGGTACTGCTGTCTTAAAACTTAGCTGTGGATTTGTGTGAAAAGGTATTTTGTAGAAGGGTAAATATTATTTGTTTCAGTGAGATTATCAATCTGCTTCGTCCCACAGCAGGGCAAGACTGTAAAAGCACAAAGCTTGGTACAGGCTGTG
This sequence comes from Psilopsiagon aurifrons, assembly GCA_025447955.1. Taxonomy (NCBI): domain Eukaryota; kingdom Metazoa; phylum Chordata; class Aves; order Psittaciformes; family Psittacidae; genus Psilopsiagon; species Psilopsiagon aurifrons. Next base: position 19,115 of record JAOEHY010049780.1, read on the forward strand.
AGCTGCTTCTGGAAAAACTACAGGTCAAAGGCTTTTTTTCTTTTGCTGGGGCTCTCAACTAAAAGGGAAAATCTTCAGTGCTGTAAAGCCTGGTGTGTGTATGTGTGTGTATATATATATATTTACATATATATAAAAAAATTTCTTTTTCTTCTCAGAAAGTAAAGGTAGACCACCTATGAAGCAAAGCGTGATAGCGCACAATGATTGTAGTCAGGGTTAAAAACCCTTACAGCAGGTTTAAAAAACTCTCTATTCATTTATCTGGAAAATACATCCAGGCCTTCTTGAGACCCAAAGAAGATTACTTCAAAAGGGCACTCTTTGGCAGAATATATATCCAGCACAAGCCAAGGCTATTTGTGGAGTTCCCATGTCAAGCTATCTTCCTGTCAGGAAAGGTCAGCCTCATGTCTCTCAAACAAATATGGCAGAGGCACTAACCTCAGTCTAAGACTATCAGTATGAGGAAATCAAACTCGGCTCCACTGAAAACTTTATTGTTGATGGGACTGGTTCAAATAGCACCTGAGCTAGTGCCTAAAAAAAAGTGCTTGTTTCTGATGATTGCCTGTTGAGGTAATTCAGCATTTCAGTGACAGGTCTCATCTCCTGTTGTAGGAAAATTGCCCATTAGTAGAGCACTTTCTGTCCCTCATGCCATCCTTCAGCAAATGGCACTTGTAGAGCTTCTCCATTCTAACTTACTTGGAGTTTGTTTGAGTTCCAAAAGTTGATTTTAAGATGAGCTTAACACCATTTAAGATGAGACTGGCTTTCAAAGGAAATGTGTTTTCCTCTGTCTTTCCCTTGGCTGTACATTTCTGTGCCTTTTCTTGTGTCAGCACTAGCATTTTTATAGCTTTAAGGTCTGATTCAATGTGACTGAAATTTAGGCATTAACAAAAAGTGATTAGCTAATATTTATGTAAAGGAGTCAGCAGGAACAAGAACCAGGAGGAGCAGAGCAAGAGCAAAGGATGGATTGTTCCTTCCAGTGTGTTTTGATGGATGTGAATCTGCCCTCTGAAGCTGCATCAACTGCAGCTGAAAAGCAGCTCCTAGCTGCCTCAGTGGAGCTGGTTGTTGGACTGCATGTCAGACCACAGACCTTACTACAATTCTTTTGCAAATTCTGATTTTTCAGTGTAAAAGTGACACTCCTATAGCATTCAATTTGAAGAAAATGTTAGAAAGGCCTTGGGTTTATTAAAGTGTGGAATAAAAACAAATTTCAAAACTAGTTGCAAAATGGCATTTCTGTCCTTTTAGAACAATGTGTACAGCCTTGGGAGAAGAATGAGCCAACTATAAAAATTACTCAGAATTTCCTAGGACCATACAGAAGTAAAAAATGGCTCTGCCTCCTACACGAGTCTAAGTAATGAGGTTCCACCTTCCCACTCATCGATACCATAAGGAAGAGGAAAATATTTCTCCGTCCTTTCAACCAAATGTGGAATTCAAACAAAAACAAAATAAACCAGCCAGGCAAATATTACAACTTCCTGCTCCATTTTTTAAAAAAACTCAACTTCACTGACACGAGCTTGGAAAAGATTCAGTGCCCTAAATTACCACTGAGAGTAAATAGTAATTATATTTGCCATGAGAGGAGGTTTTGGGTAAGTGTCAACCTGAGGACAGCAGATGGGACTGTGTTGGGAATTTCCCTTTGCTGCTGTAGTAGATTTTGCTTGGATGGAGAGTAGAGGGAGAGCTAAAGGGCTGATCAGGCCCACAGTAACACCAGCAGCAGTAAATGCTTTTCCAGACAGACTTCCATTTTGCCCCTTTCAGTCCTGCCCCTTTCTTCTCTCCTGTGCCCTATCCCCTTTATAGTGGTCACAGCCTGGGAAGTGCCAAGGGACTACCTAAATAGAGACAGGGAACATGACTGCTGTGTTAAATGACAGTGGGGGAGAGCTGTGGGTGCTGATAGAGAACGGGGGAAGCCATGAAAATAGGGAACAAGACCCTCCTGTGCGACAGAGTTGAAGAGAAAGTACAGAGAGGGCAGACTGTCAGAAGGGTCAGGAATCTCTTTTCTTACCATAGCTTCTCAGAAATGCTACACACAGCAGGCTCTGCAACCCAGTGCCTGTTTTCTCAGACTGTCTTTTGTGAAAACTTCCCTGGAATGCTTCAAACACCCCTGTTAACACTCCTTTCCTGCAACTGTTCCCTAAAACTTTTCCCTAAGCCCTGCAAATGCTTCCCTTTTCTTTGATAACCCTCAAGCTCCTTGCTGCCCAGCTTGAATGCCCTCAGCCTCCTTTGCTTTCCTGAAATTTTACTAATACTTTCTTGTTCCCCAAAGTACTGTATTTTTTTTGTCTATCCTGTATCTTTTTCTATCTTTCTGCCACTACTACAGTGCTGAATTTCACCTATCCTTTCTTCACCCTTGGGACCACAGAGTTACAGCCAGTCAATACCGCCAGTCTGCTGCTCAGTAGACCCCTCAGATGGCATCACACATCTGCTTGAACTAGCTCTGCTTGGAAAAAAATGGTATCTCTATTTTCTTCATCACTCAAGACCCCCACCAACATTGATAGAGGACCTGCACCTGTTCTTGGGACCTTTGTACATCCAGAGGGATTGTTCTTACCTGCAGACTAATCATGATGTCTTCCAGTAGCTCTCCACCCTATGTTAACTGCTCTCTCTTGACCCTTTACAGTATCATATTTCAGTTTGTACTCCATCTTCATATTTTGAGTTTTCTCGGAGATAATTTTTTTTACTGACACAAAACTATAGGTTTCAGCAGTAGAAAGACAACATTCTGGGCTTTTGTCACCTAGAAAGGGAAAGACAAGTGGTTTGGGTCTGTGGGATAAGCATATTAACTATATTTCTTTTTTTTCTTGAAGTAGTGGCTACATTTGAACTGTTATCTAAAGGTCATGTTTATAAACATACTTTTTAATGCTGTTTGTGTTTGGTTTGCAATCTATGATATCCTTGCTTAGGCCCAGCAATAAGAACTTAGATGTAGAATTGTATATATACAATCCTATGCATACATGTATTGTTATATGCATTTATATTAGATTCTGCATGCAAACATTATCTAGACATGTCTACACATACTTTTTTAGGGATGGATATTGGCATTTAAGTCATTCCTATGTGTAGAAGGTACTAGTGGCACCCAAGACAATGTTAGGAAGACTAGGTTCCAGCAAATGCATTCTCCTATGCAAATGCATTCTCCTATGCAGTGAATACTGGCTTATCATCCTTTTGGTGACTTAGGACTGTTACATGACGTTAGTGTGTGCTTACCTTAGGTGTTATGACTAGGTCAAGATTTATGATCCAAAGAGCCTTGAGTGACTCTACCAGCTATTACAGCTGCATTAGCCTACCTGTTAACTTGTAGGTGCTTAAGTTAGGTGCCAATTTCCTTGAGGTTAATTGTCTTAGCAGGTGCACCCCTGAACTTAATTATATACAAGAGGTAACCTAATCATATTGGCTTGTTTACTCAGTCAAAACAGAAGTGAGACTGAAAGGACCTTGCTACCATATAAAAATTGCTATAGAGAAGTATAGCTGCTCCTGCAGTGTGTCTGGTGTTTCTACTCCCAAATGTTCTCATCATTATGTCTGAGATGAGATCACAAAGGGGTTAAATGAAATATTTTCATCAAGTGTTATGGGATTTGCTGATGCTTTTTGGTTACAAAAATAAAAGGGCTACAGGGGCTGTTGCTTCCTTGACTCTAGGAAAAAAATGGATCTGTATGTTATACTATTTGTATTCCCACGCTCTGCCCAGAACAACATCAAGAACATAGTTGTTTTTTTAGGCAACTGATACCTTGATTATATGCAATATTGGAGTCATACTCAAGGGGGGAAATGTAAGATTGAACTTTTATAATGACGGTTTTACTGATGTTGGTGAGTTTAACCTAGGAGTATTTTCAAGTCCTTCATTCTTTGTCATTGCAGGTTTTTTGGGCTGAAAGTTTTGAGTAAGGGCAAAGATGAGAATTATGTAAAAGGGAAGGATTTCAAGGTGGCCATTGGTCATCAGTTCACTCGTAATTAACATTAAGAGCTATGAGACATTCTGGCTTCTAAATTGTTGGCATTTTTTCAATTTTTGTTAACTATTGGATGGTTTACCTCAGTTTTTGCCAGTAACGAAATTGAACTCTGTCCAAAATTGTGAAGTCAGCAGAAGTTCTGAGAGCACATTGCTCACTGAGTTCTCACACTTTAAAGTCTTACAGACTCCATATATACTCTCCCCTTAGCGCTTTCCATGCTGCTGAGCACGGGATCACCTACCTTGTGCTGACTAAGTCTGATGATTTTCCTGCCTTTATTTGCCACTATTTTCTGACTGTTTTAGCTCTTCCCAGACTCACTGATCACTTGTTTACTGTGCTGAAGTTGGAACTCTTGGCCAACTGGCAACTCAGAAGGGAAGAACCACAGCTTCTCAGTGCGTTAAATTGTCATAGTAGGCTGTAACTTGGAAAAGCTTTTTCTGGCTTTGGTTTTTTTCCCTAAGCATGACATGACAAATATGCAGGGTTTCATTTGTTGGGATTTTTTCTTCTTTTTTTTTATTTTTGGATACTTAAAAAAAAAAAAAAAAAATAGCAATAACAAATCTAATATCTCTCCGGATTATTGAGAAATAAGTAAGTAAGTAACTTGTAAGACAAATAAGAAACTTGTCTTTTTTACATTATTGCAGTGGCCTTGCTTGGTAGAGAATTACTATGCAACCATGAATAAGGGAGCTACCTTAGGAGAAACAGTAACTGAGGAGAATCAGTATTTTGGGAGGGAATGGAAGGGAAGAAACACAAATTTGGGACTGAGGATCAATGCAACCATTAATCTTCTCCTGGGGACAAGTGATGGAGATGATAACAGTCCAACAAATTGTGAAGTCCTGTCACGAACTGAGTCAATTATGAACTTTTGTCTCTCTCTCCTGCACTCGATCCTCTACTCTGGTTATCCCTCAGGGGAACCATTTTTAGCACTGCAGATGTGAGTTAAATTGTAGTTGGGAATAACTTCCATACCATCCAATTCCACTGCAGGGAAGATGGAGAAGGGAAGGAGAGCTTCCTTTAAAAATTGAAGAAGGCTAGACTCTGCCATCCCACAACAGCTATGCACAGGAAAGTAATTGTGAGTCTGGAACTGTACCCTTAATGCATTTTTAAAGCAGTCGTTTTGTACCTAGCATATATATGGATTCATACAGAAAGAGTATGTGTATATGCCGATATACGTACCTCAGAAAATATGGAAATTGCTCTGGGATACCTGAACTAGCATCCCTGCTTCTAGGACACAGAATCCTGCATTTTCCAGTACTTGCCCTGTATGTAGCTCACTGAATCTTGCAGTGGTTTTTGCACATTAACCTTGTATTTTTATACAGAATAATCATTGTTAGAATATTATGTTCAAATGAATCAGTTCAACAAGCACAGTAGTAATGTGTCCTACTCCCTTTAGTTGCATGTCCTATAAATATTTTGTTTCTTCTTCCTCTGCCCAGATTTTAGAAGAAAGTGTTGATCTTTAACTATGCGAGTCAAAGCTCACCAAGTTTGGTAGGTTCACCCTGGGAGCCCAATGAAGCAATTCAGGAGACTGAAGTGAAGGAATGCTTGACTTCTGAATCTTGCTTGGCCTTGGGCAAGAGCTTTCAGCATGGGTGAATGCACAGAATACACAGAATGGTGGAATCTCTTTTAAAAGCAAAGGGAATGCTTTTAAAAGACTATGTGTCTGTGGAATTCAGGTGACTCCAGGTTAGGAAACAGAGTAGAGTTTCACACAGAATATAGTTTGGGATTTAGCACCCAAATTTTACACAAGCCCGTATCTGACTTTGCAATGCTTACATATGGAGAAAAATAAAATTAACTGCTGGCTCCACTAGCAGCTACTGTATACCCAATACTTTTGATCAGATTATTTTTACTTAGGTTCTTGAACACAGATTTATGAGCCAACCTTTAAAAACCTTGGCTGAAGTTCTTGATTCCTTCTTAAAAGGAATCAATTTCTCGTATACTTCCCCTGATGTGGCCCAAAAACTACCAATGGCTAAATTCTTTAAGAAAGAAAGAACAGCTGTACCACACTAAATCATGGGTATACTAGACTTGGCACTCTTCAATAGTGGAAAATAGTAGATGCTTGGGGTAAAGTGTAAGAATAGGAGCACAGAATTATAGCTGTCCAGGCAGTTCAGGGATTCCCTGGACCAGAAGTTCTGTATTTGTATTCAACTGCTGTCAGTGGACGATTTCTTTTTTTTTTTTTTTTTTTTTTTCAATAATTTGGCAAAAAACTTGAATAAATTTTATTTTTTTACCTGGTGCATTCTGCAGCAAGGAGTTCCAGGTCTTCTCTGTGCTCGGTATGAAGAAGTGTATCTTTCTGTGCTTCCCTGAACCTGCTATTTGCTGGGCTCTTTAAAGAGAAACATTCCTTATTTAACTCTTTCTTTTGCCACTCAGGATTTTAGAGGCCTTTTGATTATATCTCTTCAGTATATCACCTAAGCCTGACATAAGCCTATACGTTTTAGGCTAGAATTTGACCATGGACTTGTCTGTGGATTTATAGTTTTGTTCTAGAATCTCTCCTTTTCCTATATAAACTCCTCTAAACTAATTAAATCCAGGGCAGATTTATAATGATTCAGTGAAATAAAAAAGCAAATTCTCTTCATTTTGGCAGTGGAGATAGACTGAGGTTGCTGCAGGAACCATGAAAAATCCCTTTCAATTACTTCTGAGAGCTGAAAATGCTGGAGCTGAGAATTACATGAGGTTCTTGAGCAGTAGTGCTCATGTGGGGATGTGTACATATGTCTGCAAAGACACACAAAACTGCCAAGGCCATCTGTGCTGGAGGGAAGGTGGTGAGTTTAGTCTAAGCAACACTGAGTGGAGCTCAGAGCCCTGGCTTAAAGATGCTGCTGGCTACCATGGAAACTAATGGAGCTAATAAGTGAGGGACATGTTAATTGTGGAAAAAAACCAAGACTATTTCTCAATGTCACAATTGCCTACAATTAATCTTGCATATTAGGATTGACTTGATTTACTTGGGTAAAGCATTATTCATCTTGTTACAAGTCTTACCTGAGTAGGGGCAGTCTGACCTTGGCAGGAGTTCTCAGATTCTACAGTCAACTTGAGAACCTTTTTTATGATGCATTATTTTTACAGTATTCAGGTACAGCTCTTCCAGTGCAGCTTTCATTTCAGCCTTTAAAACATAAATTCTTTGCAGATGGCAGTCTGGGTAGAGGAGAAGCAGTGGAAAAGTCTTTTATAAACTGTCACAGCAAACTAAATCTGGCTGTAGTCATAAGAGTAGCGGTTAAATTATCCCACAACACCAGCAGTAGGTTTTTATGTGAAAACATGATCATGCACAAAGTTTGAAGGCTATTGCTAACATTGGTTTTGGAGATGAAATTTTATATTTCAAGTAACTGAAGAGTCTTTGAAGATAAATGCTGGCATGCATGTGTCTCTGTGTACAAAATGCGCAATTAGGGGTCCTTTTAACCGTGTCAATTTTACACTCTTGTGACTTGACAGGCATCAGCAGAAGCATCCCTGACTTTCCCAGACATAAAAAATAACAGAACTGGGCCTGTACATTTTGTGAATGCTCAGCATCTTATGTATATGTACACACAGATATAATAAACAACATTGTGTAAGCACACATACAACACAATGTAAAATAATTGTAATGCACATAACTGTCATTCATGCTGGTTAGAAGTAGCTAGAGGTTGAACATTGTTGAGTTTGCATCTAATCTAATCAAATGGAGTAGTCATGAGCATCTCTGCTCACTATACATTTTTTATGCAGAGTTACTAATACAACACTGGTAAGAAGTACAGCTAAAGAAAATGGAAACGAGTTTAATAATGTCTGCAGGGTTTTCCGAGTGTGTAACTTTATCCAGCCTGTTTACAGACCACATTCTGCTAGAATAAAACAAAATCAAACCAAACCCTTGCCCTGAAGACATAATTGGCAACGTTATAAAGCTTATGATACCCCAGGGACAGTAGCTGCATCCCTACTTCACCAGATATTATTGGCAAAAATATTGTTTAGTTGTTTATTTATCTGGAAGTAGCAGATTAAGGAGTAGTGTTTTAGTGAATACCCTGTATCTGTGAAAGCAGTTTCAATTTAACAGGCTGAAACAGACACTGTATCATCACTTTGGGGATTCATTTGAACAAATACAATTGTGACTAGAGTTTCTTCTTTTTCTCTTCTTCTCCAGGTCTGCTCTGATAATAACTAACTAGGCACAAGCCACAGGTTTTTAATCCCGCTTTTTATTAAGTATTCACTTTGCCACTAATGATTTCAGAAATAGCTTTGTATAAGGTATTAAAGAACAAGTAAGCCAAATCAACATTTGAAGTCTCTCATACGGCTTTCATATAGCTGGGTAGAGCATCTTTTCACAATTGCAAACCTTTCTTCAAGTTGGATGTTGACACTTTTGGAGTAACTTTTAATGCCAAAACGATGTTCCTCCCTCTCAGTTCAAAGAAAACACAACATCTGTCCTAATGTGAAATGTATATTTAATGCAAGTGTCAAGTCAGGCACTTGGTAATGAGGTAAAAAACCCATGAGATTTTAAGTCTCTCTTCCGTGCTATCATATTACAGGGAGGGGAAAGAACTGTTTCTTTGGCACTTAGCTGCTTTTCTATGTCCCTTATCTATCCTCCCCGGACATCTTCTGAAAATTAGTGTATTTTTCCTGGCAATGTCTCTGGGAGGGCGGAAGCTATGGTAATGCTGGCTTTGTGGCCGAGGGAAACTGAGGTACAGAAGACTAGACACAGTCCAGATCTGACGAGGCACTGCCCAGAGCCCCCAGGCGCGGATAGGGGTGGGTGGCGGATCCCGAGGGGAACGGCAGCGAGCCTTAAACTCTCGGGCTGCACCCCGCAAGGGAAAGAGTCAGGGGTCGAGGCGGTGGCGGAAGCGGTTGGGCTGGGGGAAAGCAACAGGCTGCTGGGACCGTTTCCCGGAGCGGGGTGAAAGGGGCGCGGGGACCCGGCCACCCGGCGCCGAGCTCGGTGCGAGGAGTTCGGTGCAGGGAGCACAGCGCGGGGAGCCCGCTGCCGAGCCCGGTGCGGGTAGGACGGTGTGGGAAGCCCGCTGCCGAGCCGAGCGCGGAGAGCCCGGTGTGGGAAGCCCGCTGCAGAGCCCGCTGCAGGGAGCCCGGTGTGGGGGGAGTGCCTCGGAGCCGGGGCTGTGACAGCCACGCCGCAGTGGCGAAGCGGCGGCAGCAGCCCCGGAGCCGTTGCGAGCGTGCTTAGGGAACGCCGGGAGCCCGGCTGTTTACACCGGGTGTGGGGAGCCGCGGGCTCGTGGAGAGGACTTGCAGGTATCTGGACAGAAAGTAACAGTATTTGCCCTTCGGATTTGCCCCCTTCTCCCCGACTCGCCCCTATCCCCTGGTTTTCCTTCGGGCTCCCTCCGCCGATCCCCGGAAAGGTTGGAGGCGGCCACGGAGTAATCGCGAAACGGTAGAGCTGGGATTTCGGGATGCAAATGTCACGTTGCGGTGCAAACGACTCCTAGATTAGCACTTTATCAGGATTTCCAACCTCATCTTTTATCTCTCTTAGGAAAGCGTCTCTAGGAGGAGATTGCCCTCAATAGACCCGCCATAAAAAAAAAAAAAAAGAGATTTTAGTGTTGCTCTTATGCTTCTGTGCATCC
>JAOEHY010049782.1:0-14321 GCA_025447955.1 Psilopsiagon aurifrons
AAGAATGCAACTCCCACAGGTTGAGATAAGAACAGTTTAGTAACTAAGGTATAACACAAACCACTACTGCTACCAATGGTAATAATAATGACAAGAGAAATACAAGGGAAGAGAATACAAAAGCTCACCACATATACCCAGCCTGACCAAGCCATGCACCCCCCACCACCCTTCCGAGTCTCTGCTCTCTGTTTCTGCATCCTGGGCATGACATGCTATGGTATGGAATACCTCTTTGGTCAGTTTGGGTCAGATGTCCCGTCTCTGCTCCCTCCCGGCTTACCCTCCTCCTTGGCAGAGAATGAAACTCAGAAAGTCCTTGGCCAGACCAAAACGTACTAAGCAGTAACCAGAACATTGGTGTTATCAACACTGTTCCCAAGCCGAAAGTCAAAAAATCACAGCTCCACACCAGCTACCAAGAAGGAGAAAAACGACTGCTACTGCCGAACCCAGGACAAACTTGAATGCACAAAAGTGAGAAATATTTTAGGAAAAAGTAATTCAAGCAACAGTGGAAATATTTTTCCTACATTAAATATCTTCTGATTATCTTTTCCATCTCCAATGTCATTCAAAGTCATTATTAAATAAAATTTGTTAAAAACCATCACATTTTTTAAAAATCACGGCTACCATTTTTAGATAGAAAATGTTTAACTTTTTAAGGAAATTATTAGTAAGCAGAAAATCGTTTATACTTGAGGAGAGGAAAAAAATCCCACAACTCTCAGTGGCTAAATCTTAGTGCCAAAAGACAGCATCAGCTAGCCTCTAGGGATTTAGATATAAAGAAGGAAAGAGTAAAGTATATGCTTTTTTTAAAAAAGCAAACTATCAGTATTTTCTTTCATCTTTAAATTGAAAAAAAAAATGACTAAACTAAAATTTGCTTGAAGTCAGTGAATCTAAAGCTATTCATATTCAGAATGTGTCTTTCAAATAGTAGCATTTCCCCTATGATAGTATAGATGGTATAGCATGGACAGGTAAGAGACCGGATTCCTTGGCCTAGAAAAAGAAAGTAGTTCTTACAGGTCCTTCACATCAGAAACCCAAACTAGACCTGAAAGAAGCACTTACTTCTCCTCCAGATGAGTTGCTGTCTACTTGTGCATGCATGACTTAAAGGTTTAGGAGGAAGTCTAAATTAGCAGACAAGAAGTTCGTCTGATAAGGGGAGCTCCATTTCTAAAAAGACTCACAGAAAATTTTCACTTAATTGAGAAATTGCTGGATATAAACAAGGACAAATTTAGGTGTCATCCACGGTCTAGATCTATCTCTTCTAATTACATTCCCAAACACTGGCAGGCTTTTCTGTTTGCACAGCTAGAATCACAGGTTCACAGTATCTGTGCATCTTTCCCATCCAGCTTCACACCAACTTCATTACATAGGAGAGGTGGATTACAGATTCTTCAGCATACCCCTAGTACTAGACTTGTGTTTTGTGGTGTAGTAATTACCTTTTAAAATACCTTTTTTCACCTCTAGGACACAGTTTGAATGATTATTTCATTGTCATCATGTAATATACAGTTATATGTCCTATAATAGCACCACTATTGTAGCTGGGAAGACGTAGCTAAAGCCTGATCAAACTTAGCATGTCAGGATGCTCTAAAGACTTAGCAATTTCAGTGATGAATTTCCATTAATAGGAAATAAGTATCCAAGCACTTGGTTTAGTAACGGCAGAGATGATGCTGAGAATTTCCTAAAATAACCCTAATTACCTGGAAATCTTCCTTCTGAAACCTTCAGTAGATAGGATGTCTCAGGTGTCTAAGCAAGTTAAATGTTTACTTTCTAACTTAGTTTCCTGAATGTAGGAACTGAAATTCTACCAAAATGTCACTTTAAATGCCTGGGTGGTTAGTTGAATGCCTGCCTAAGTATCTCAAAAAGACATTTAGGTGCTTAGACACAGATATAGCTTTCCTTAGACGCAGATATAGCTGTCCTTAGGCACTAAAATTTGGGAAGATGTATCTTGATAATAATAGAGAATGAGAGATGTATCTGACTTTGACATTGAGTCCTTTAAGTTTTACTTTTGAGAGAGGGGATTCTTTCTCTGTCTAAAAGAAATTAGCATCCTGCAATACATAAATAAGTGCAATGAATATTATTTGCTCACTGTCTTTATAACAAGTGTAGAAAGACCTCATTTGGATCTTGTCTGATGACTCATTTTAATAGACCCAGTGTGATTTTAGTTGGTTGAGGTGTTGATTTTATCCCTCTTATGAAGTAAGACCACAGATATGGTCTAATGGTGGACTTGGCTCCTGATACTGATGGCCTGTTGGCAAAGGTAGGTAAGGTCTTCTCCTTATGAGACTGTGGAGACATTAAAGGGTCCAAACTTTCAAGGAACAGTTGGATTCCTGGAAGCATATTAGGCACTCCAGCTGAAGCCTGGTGAAGCCTACATTGTCACAGTGCTGCTGAAGAATGTCTCTTACCTCCTGAAGCTTCCATGAAGATTTCATTACTTTGATATCACTTCACAGCTATGATATGATACAAAGCAGATGACTATCAAAATTTGTCTCCTATTTCCATCTTATATTTATTCATTGCTTTGATACTGTTCAGGACACATCTCTCTGTAAAAGCACTAGTTTCAATGTAGTCACTAGAAAAAATCTAGTAGACACTGACAGGCTTCAATCAGAATTTAAGATTTCCTGACAAAGAAAATCCTGTGTTCCTAAGTGTTACAATATTAGAGTATTCCTGAGAACTATCAGGATTCTGGCACTTGAGCAGTTAAGTCAGTCCAGCACAGGCTGAGTTACCCACTAAGGTAAAATGTGAAATAAAATGCATTGAAACGCATCTCATCAGCACTCAGTATTATTTATGGAGAGTGCCTGGGCATTCCAGTGGGTAATACTTCTGTTGTTTGTTTAAGTAAAATAACTAATTTGTCTCTTTAATAAGAACATTATAGATATTCTGTGAATTTGTATGTCAGCAGCACTTCGAAAAGATGGTGTGTGCATAGACAGACTGACTGAGAGTAAACTACTGAGAGCTTTACTCTGTAGCTAGAAAGATGAACCTGAGGGTAAAATATTTCAAAACTATTCTGACAACAATGCAAGTTTATGAAATGCTTGTGTTGGGAGAAAAAAAGATTATAATAATACTCTGCACATGAATTGCACTTTTCACCTGGGAAACCTAAACTATTTTTCAGACATCAGCACTCTCAAGAGGAAGGTCTTGTGTTATTCTACAGATGGATGAACCAAAGTACAGGGGCATCTATCACCTTTCCAGCTCCCTCTAGAGCAAAAAAGACTTTTCCACTGGGTAGTAAATGATGCCCTATGTTCTAACCTGATTTTTAAAATGGAAGAAAAAGAAAGAAGGAGAGGGAGTGAAAGAGAGAAAATGTCTTTTAAAGTTTCAGTGAACAATCAGAGTTGTGGATTGGTTTCAATTTAGCAATGTTTGTTTTATTAGAAATTGCTGGAAACTTTTGCAGCTTTAAACTTATTTTTATTACTTGATCTCATTTTTTTCTAAGCACATAAAGCAACTTGCACCTTTTTCCTCCATTACTTTTCTTGGTTTTGTGAAAATAGTTTCTGTAATAAGTGATTTTTAACATTCATGTGTCAGCAAATTCAGGAATAGAGGTCCTAATGTCTCCTTGACTTTCTCTCACCAAATGCTATAAATAAAAGCTACTTTGTATTTTATATTATTTTTAATGGAATTTTAATTAATTTAAAAAGATACTATATTTTTCCTTGTGAAAAAAAAGAAATAGGCAACTGCTATTCATTCTTCAGATTCAATCATTCTGCCAGTGGAATAGTAATATGTTACTTTATCAGAAGAAGACAACTGTAGATTGTAAAATAAGATTATCCAGGAGATAAACTCAGTAAAAAAGGACATGCTTTGGACTCATATTTCATGAGGTAGTTCTGTAGTTCCATTAGCACAGACATTTAATCAGACTAAGTAACAGGTACTCTGGTACTACTAACTCTTCACCTTGTTCTCATCTGATTTCAAGATTTATTATAAAATTTGATTTATGGACAAAAATTGCAACTATGGAAGTTTGAAGATGTGATCTCCATATTTTTTGTAATGTTTGGAATTTTGTTAGTCTGTTTGCTTTTTCTTAGGAATGAACTAGTGCAGTGATGTACAGGACAAGTTCAGCATTAACTAGATCTCTGGATTGAAACTTCTCTAGGAGTAACAGATCCATAGGTACTGAAACAATTGCGCTAAGCAATACTATTATTCAAACACATCAGAGAATATGACTGAGAAGGAATCATCCTCTGCAAGGGAAGAAATTCTCTGCCTTCATCTTACCAGTTCAGAAACTGCTTTTAGGTGGGTTCCTGGGTTAAAACATACTCTATGGTGTCTTTCTGGTGTCACTCAGAAAGTCTGTTTGGCATAATTCCTAAGGAACAAAAATTCTTTCTAGGTTTATTGCTTCATTAGAAGAGGGATCTCACCTCTCTCTGAAGTCTCTCAGCCTGAAGTCATGCAGCAAGTCCTCACCTGCCAGTTCCCCTGTCACCTTTTCTCTTCCAAAAATGTACAGCATGTCTGCTCTGTAGCCATGACTGAGAAAATATTTAGCAAATTGTCTTATGCCCTATCAATGTACTGGAATACTACAGCATAAACAGCACAGCGTATGTTCTGCTAGACCAACAAATCAGGATGGTTCAGAGTTGGAGGACACATGCTACACAGGTGCTCAGTGCATGCAGAGGCATCGCTAGAGCAGTTCAGAGGATTTACTTACGCTGCAGTTACTGTACTTACTTCCATGCAGGTGAAGTGTCTAAAAGAAGAGTGAAAGTGTTAAGAATAATTACAAAATCATGGAATCATAGAATCCTAGGCACGTTTAAGTTGGAAGGGACTTTAAAGCCCATCCTGTTCCGGCCCCCTGCCATGGGCAGGGACACCTCACACTAGGCCAGGCTACTCCAAGCCCTGTTCAACTTGGCCTTGAACACTTCTAGGGATGGGGCAGCCACAGCTTCTCTGGGCACCCTGCGCCAGCGCCTCACCACCTTCAGAGGGAAAAATTATTCTAATGATTCTTTGTGAAAATGGGTGATGATGATAATACCCTAATACAAAGAAAGGTCACATATGCCATAACTATGTAAGAATTTAACAAGCCAATGCATTTGCATGAAATTTCCTTTCCTAGGTTTGCAGTAGTATCTGCAGTCCTCTAAAGTTATAATCTTTGTATAGGATTATGTTGTTACCAACTATATTTAGATTTGTGATGAAGCCTGAGGTTTCAGTATAGCTATTTTATGGTTTTAATTGCAATAGAAGCACATGGATGGTTTGTGACATGGTACCACATGAGATAATGATATCCTGGGGGATATGGGACATGAGTAATCCCCTTGGGGCCTGGCAGCCATGAAGCATTGTGATAACCTGACCAGAGAGCCAAGAACTTCCCTAGGGACAGGGATGGGATTATACCAGGCTCGGATGTTGGCCTGTGGGTGGGCCTGGCTTGGTGGGACCCGTTTCAGGGCTGGGTAGGGCTGTGGAGACCAACATCCAATAGTCTTGCTGGGGAAGGGGCTGATAGCCCCCAAAATTGAGTCCTGGCCTATGAGTAGGGACATTGGGGCCCTCAGAGACCTGACACTGGGGATGATTCCTCTGTGGGTCAGAGATTTTCCAGACTGGGGTGATGCCTCTAAGTCTTACTGAGGGATGTGGGCATCATCTACCCTTACTACACTTTAGTTTTACAACCAGAATGTGATGGTGCTTGTAGCCCATCAAGTCTTTGCCTAAAGTAGAAAGAAGAAAAGTTATACAGAAAGGAAAGTGAGAATGTTTCAGGATCAATATGTACCAATATATAACCATAGTAAAACTGCTTCATTTTCATGAGGTTTTACTTTGATTCATTTACCCACTTTTGATGCCAGTGAGGGAGAGCAAGTGTGGCTCCCTACTCTTCTCTCTCTGAATTAAAAGGCAGTAAATTTTAAACCAATAAAAGCAAATGTTGTTTTGTTTTCTTTGCCTTTTTTTTTTTTTTTTTCTTTTAATGTATCTGATAGTCAACCTGTATAATTCACTGTCAGACGAGGTCACTAAAGGCAACTGCAATATCAGGATTTTAGAAAAGGTCTGAGTAATTTTATGGCCAGTAATAACAGTTTTGCCATTACAGAAGCTAAAAATGTGTTGGAAAGGTCAGCAGACTTCATACTTCAGAGTCTAGATGATCACCTGTGGGGTCAGGACAAAATTCAGTTTTGCAGTGTACACACCCACACATACATATACATGCACACATTACTTTCAGAATTACTCACTTATAGTTCTTACTGGGTGATGATGCTACCAGAAAAATGCAGTGTCTAAATTTTGAGCTGGTTAGTATTTATATTCATCTTGTAAGAGAAGGGCTTCCTATGGTTCTAGTTTTTATGGGAAGATGTGCTTGGAAACAACATACAAATGTTATATCATACATATTTTACAACAGTGGTTGAAATCCCCTTTTATATCAGAGTCCACCTGAGACAATTGAAAACGGACTTTGCTTTGCTAGGTTTGGTCCCTCTTTTCCTCTATCTGGGGCAGCTGCTGACCTCTTGTTCCCTTGCCTTCATAAAAGATGCCTTTGAGGACCTTCTTAGTGTGCAAGATCACGCTGTAGAAGCCTCTGCTCTGACCCTGCAGACACCAGTATAAGTACAGAAGATTTTTCCACTTGACATGGTGCCTCACCAGTGAGGCCCACCATGCCAGCTGGGAACCATTTTGTTATTGTGCTGTTGGCTGATTATACTGTTAAGAGTGCATTTCTTGCCTTAAAGTTCAAAAGAAATCTGAGGTTTGAGCTGGGATGAATAAGTCTAAGCTTAATCCTGCCTAATGGAAGAGAAAAAACTATTCAAGTGAGTCTGAAGCTTCAGTAGAATCTCTTATAATTGGAGATGTTCTTTCCCAGCAAGTGATCAAATTTCTTTTAGTTTGCAAAGTAAAACCCAGAGTACAATGTTCTCATGTAATCAAATCTCCACAAAGTGCTTTGAACAATTTAAGGCTGATCAGATGACTCAGCTTGTATTTGGTGGAAGATAGCTTAGACTTATTACTCATACCTAAATTCATTACTTTATACATGGGCTACAGCTGTGAGAGTATGAAACTGTCAGACTTCAGGAAACCAGTTATGACTTCTTAGTATTGTGAGCTCCTTGAACACCTCAGTCCTAGTTTATGTGATATTTTACTGGCTTCCTACAAAATATCAAAGCAAGTTTGAAAGTGAGATACTCAGTCTTACTGATCTCAGCCTGCTAAGAGGATGTTCACTTTTCAGTACAAGAAGCTTGGTCATTATCTTATATCACTTTCATACTATAGCTAGAAGGAAAAGGAGGAAGGAGTTTGTATATTTTTTTAGATATTGACCAAAATTGAGGCATAAACATGACTGAAAAATGAAGGGAAGTAAATTGCAATTATAGACAAACTGTATCTTTTACCTCTTCATTTATCTACTCGTTTATCAAAAGCTGAGGAGGTTTAACAAGAAAAAATCCAGTGCATAGTCACTGTTTCTCTGTCTCTAGACACCTTTGGACAGATACTTTTCTGACAGATGCACAGTATTGCAATTAGCGTAAAGGCAACTCAGTCATGTTTAATAGCCTGTGATGAAAAAAAACTTTATATAGACCACATAATCATCCCTTTTATCTTTATCCTGTGGCTTGTCCTCGATTTTAATCTATTATTTCCAAGCTTATAGCAACCTTTTTAAACTCATTGTTCTTCACATACGTACATGCGTAGCATGGCAGGTATTCAACAGAAAGTGAATATTTTGCACTGGGGGAAGAAAAGAGAAAACAAGAAAAAATCCAATGTACATACAGCCTCCTCACATCATTTCACATTCTCAAAGAAGGTGCTCAGGAGAGAGCACAAAGAAATGTAGCATAACAATCTGTGTAGGAAGGAATGGAATAACAATAAAAAGGCTGTTAAAAAACTGGGTGAACCTCAGAACGCACAAAACACTCTAAAATGACTGAGTAAAATACTATCCTTTCTTTTTTTATTTCATTTGAAAGTAAGGAGTATTTATTACACCTGTGAGTCTGCAATATATTTCTTTGGACTGATTCACGAGTTGCATTTTGCTGTATGTAGAACGCAAACTTACAGGAAAAAAAATGACATTCTGTCTACTCTATTTTCTTGTGATATATCTGTGAATAAGATTAGCTGAAACATCAGAGGCATAATATCTCGGAAAGTAAAGGTGCTTTTTCTCAATACACAGGTATTGGTGGATGGGCTAGGTCAAGGATACTGAAAGACTATCCATCTGACTAAACACAGTGGAGAATCAACAGCTGAATGAGACTCCCTTAGCCCTCTCTAGAGTGAGTGGAGAGAAAATGGGACAAGGAGAGCATAATTGGTCTCCTTCTAAATTCAGTATTTCTCACAAATAACTTTTTTTTAATGATTCAGCCATATACATTAGCTCTGTATATGTCTGCAGCTGGTTTAATCACATTTGGAATATAATATGTTCATTTTCTATGCTGAATAATCAGGTTTTCTGTGTCTATCTATCAGATACGTGTGCTGACTTTCCCTGTCTGTCCATCAGTAATATATTTTTGTACAACTGGTTGTTTTCATCCATATTCAACATAAAAATAAAGGCTTCAAAGACATTCTGTCATATGTTGTTACGATGCAGTTTATGCTGGGAAAAAATATAGCTTGAAAAACACTATTGTCATACTCCCCATTGTGAAAACTTCAGATGCTCATACTTTATTAGACATCAGAGAATTCACGGGGTGAAGGTGAGAGAGAAAGAAGAAAAGATGGAAGCAGAAATTTATTAGCTCTGATACTCTCCGAACTAATTATTTAAACATTGTTATTGTCTTTGACCAGGGTTTAATGGTGGAGTATCTATACCCTTTGAAAAGGAGCTGCCAAACTCATAACTGATACAGATCAAAGTTTCAAAGGTCCAGTTTCAAAAGACAGTGGCCTGTAGAGAGTTTCCAAAGAGAATTCTAAGTTTGGAAGTTGTGTATTCTTGTCAATTTCACAGCACTGATAAACAAGGACTACTTTTTATTACATGTAATTTCTATATCCAGGAAATCAATTCTCCAGGACTGGCTATCTACCTGACATGGTTTTGTTGTTCAGTGCAGTGTATGAATGCAGAAGTACAGCAAAGGTCTTTTCACTGAAAAAAAAAAAAAAGAGAGAAAATTCTGAGGCATGATATAAAATGTTTCCTGGGTTTTCTTAGGTGATCTTCTGAAAAGTAAATGCAACCTGAAATAAAGCCCTTTGTTGTATATTCCTGTGTGGAATGCACGTATATCTGCCATATGTCATCAGGTGAACTACCTTGCTGCATCACTTGTCCCTTAGACCTTAAAGAATTCATTCTATGTGTTACATATTAAAATTTATTACACCAAAATGAGGATTCAGCTCAAAAAATATAACATTTGTTAAGCCTTTTCAAGGAACATTCTACAGTCTAAGTTGCAATCAAATGTCTCTGAGGGATTAGGCAGACAACATTTTAATTTATCCATTCCAGAATTCAGTGCCAAAAGCGCTACAAAGATGAAAATAAAGAAACCGCCGACTGTGCATTTTTGTTGTTGGAGCTGCTGCAGCAGCAGTCTCAGAAAAAGGAGGGAACTGCTGTGCTACCTCTATCCCACATATACTGAAAGCCCATAAGAAGCTGGATTCTCACATCCTTTTGCCAAATAACTGGATAGCAGCTGAAATCCACCAAGTGCAGCTTGTATAGAGAAAAGAAGAAAAAGAAAAAGAGAAAATAATAGCAGCTGTTTGGAATAGTGACTGTACTGCAGATTACTCTAGTTGGGGGGGGGGGGGTTGTCTAAAGAATAGAGCAAGCTATTTTTGGAGTGCCTTGCAAGAAGTAAATAATGATGCGACTGTTGGCAAATCACTGCGTGGAGTTCTATATTTGTAAATGCTTCTTTCTTCGTTGTAGGCACAGGTTGATTTTTTTGCAAATGCAGTGCTAAAGTTCAAATGGCAAAATGTATTTGGAATCCAACTTTAACCAGTTCTGCTGTGATGACCAAAGGTGTCCATGTTAGATCCTGGCAGGTCTTAAAGGACTAAGACTCTCACTTTCCATCAGTTATAATTCAGTTGTGGTCTTTGCAGTTTTTGTTATTAGGTCCTCTGCAAAATTGGGTCAGCCTGCTCCCATTTTGGTCAGATGATACATCACACTGACATGGCATTCATTTTGCACTTGTATTATTGATGTAAATCTAAAAGAGCTGGGGCCATGGTCATTAAGATGGCCAAGAGCAGGATAAAATTTATTTTGGGTGATGGCAAGGTATTTGGAAGCTACTGAGACAGCTGGCTTGTTATCTCACTTTGGACTAGCCTTACTATGTTTAATGAATGGTAAGCCTGTTATTAAGGCAACACAAAATTGGTTATGCAGCTTATTCAGTACACCACAGTAGCATCTTTCCACGTGGGGAAACATACAATTACAACAAAAATGACCATGATTAGCAACTTTAAGTAGGAAGCACAGTTTGCATACAAATATATTTTCCTATGTCTGGTTTTGAAGGCCACATTTAAGAAGACACTTGGACATACCTGTAACTTCAAGTACAGAGGTAATTCCCTTGACTGTGTCCACTAATATTCCTGGAGCTGTTCGTTTGATTGCACAATTCTCTGGAGATCAGAATTTCTGTCTGATGCCAGTGAAGTCAGGAATCTGATTGTCTGTAAGTCATTTCTCTCTTAAACTAGTCAGCTGAACTTTTGCCAAGGAAACCATAAGGTTTATCACTACAATTCCATGATCCTATAAATCTTTTTAGTAATTAGGCAGGAATTAAGTAACTATGGTGTATCAATATTTGCCTGTTGCCTATCATCTTCTTACAATATTCGTTGCAATTCCAGAATATTAAATTTTTGTAGTGTCATTGAAATACATTGCTTACAGGGCTGTTTTCTTTAAAAAATATTCAGTCTCTACTGTATGTTCCCTTCCTGCACCTCAGATGAAAAGTGTGTATGTGTGATATGTGTGTGTATACCTATTTTCATATGCACATTTGTAAGTACAAAAACGTTCTAAACCAGAGCAAAACTAAACCTCAACAAACTCAGTAACTTAAAAAATGCTGATCGATGAAAATTACTTAAATAAAATGAAACGTGAAAAAGTGCAAGCAGCTGCCATGAGTGTTCTGCAATAATTCCTATATTTTACTGTTCTGTTTTTTAGATAATTAGTTGGTGGCAAAGAATAACCATGTTGCATGAAACATTGTGAATTTAATTTCCCAATGAAAGCTGTACACTGTATCTACTGTAAGTAAAAAGGACAAACAAAATCTGTTAAAGGGCCAGACTCAAAAGAAATTTTATGCCCAAAATGCACTGTTTTATTTCCTTTCTATCAAAATGTTGATCAAAGTTTTTCAGTTTCAAACACAGCAATGCAAAATCTTTATTCCTGTTTATTTAAATATTCATTTTAAAGCTCTGTGTAACATTGCTTTGATGAGTGCAATGATCAGGGAACGAACTATCATTCTGAAGGAAATGTATTTCAGTAGAACTCATGATTGTTTAATAAATACTCTTACGGCTTTCAGTGGGATTATTCCCCTGAGTGTTGAAGCTAAAGTCTTGTGCACATTCCCAGATTCAGATCTTTCACTGTTCTGAAGGAGTGAATAATATCCTGCTGATGGAAAAGAACTAGGAGAGAAAGGAAGAAAGGAAAGGAAAGAGAACCACACGAGTCCTAGATGATGACAGTTAAGCTGAATTTTCATACTCCATTCTTTCACTATGAATGGCTTCAACAGTAACTATATCTTTTCTTTCTATCTTGATGTCACCAGCATTTTAAATAACACCTATCAGCAGGCTGTTCATAGTGAGCTCTACAAAGAAAGTACTTTCAAAGTTGTGCTAAAACCCCACCAGCCTCTGAAACACATTTGTTTTGTTAAGTGATGATGTATGCACAGGCGGTAAGGATCTCACACCCAGGAAGGCAGCTTCAACAGACAGTTGTCATGGTGTTATTTTCTATGGACAGCTTGCTTGTTAAAGTGAAAATGTCATGTCTCTGTAGTTTTAAGGAAGGGCAGGGGGCACATGTCTGACCAATATGCTATAGTGTGGTGGAAGTCTCATTTGCCTGAAGCCTGAGATGCATGCTGTTAACTCTTCAAATGTCACTGCAGCCTCCAAGAGGAAGGTGAATTCCATTCTGTTTACTATGTACACTCTAGAGTAGAGCCTTCTCTGTTTGCAGAATTTGGGTGGTTTCCTTAGGCTGGTCAGTTGCTTACTCAGGGAAGGGACTGTATGTTTATTCCATTCTTAAATGGAAAGGAAGGCTAAGAAAATGCTTGCAAAATAGTTTGTCATGCTTGATTCCAATTCTACTCATAATCACATTCTGTCATAATTTGGTTTGACACATAAATTCAAGCTCTGTTAAAGCAGAGTTGTCACCAATTGCAGGATTCAGAATGTTGGATCCCAAAAGCAGTACCTCTTTTCAGAGATGTTTTACTCAAATTGGGTGTCTCATCCAATGTAAATTCAGGGTGGTTTCCTCTAACTTAAAGGTAGTCAGTACAGTGAAATGATCAACAGCTCAACAGCTTCTAAAGAATAGATCACCAGATTGAGATCTTTGTTGCACTGACTTTCCTATATAATCTGATTAGATACATGCCAGTAGGAAAGACAATGCAGAATCATAGAATCACAGAATGATTTGGGTTGGAAGGGGCCTTAAAGTTTATCCAGTTCCAACCCCCTGCCATGGGCAGGAGAATTTCCACTAAGACCTCAAAGCACCCTTCAACTTGGCCTTGAACACTGCCTTGAGCAATAGGGAAGCCACAGCTTCTCTGGGCACTCTCTGCTGGGGCCTGACCACCTACGTAGTGAGGAATTTTTTGCATAATATCTAATCTAAGGATCTGCTTAGATTAGAAAGTGTCAATTTGAATCCATTCCCCCTGGTCCTGTCACTACCTGCCCTTATAAAAAGCCTCTCTCTAAATTTCTTGTAGGTGCCCCTTTAGGCACTGGAAGCTCCTCAAATGTCTCCCCAGAGCCTTCTCTTCTTCACACTGAACTAGTTCAGCTCCCACAGACGGTCTCCAGAGTGATCAGTGTTCTGATCATGTTGGTGACCCTTCTCTGGACCTGCTCCAACAATTCCATGTCAGTCTTATCCAGACAGTGTCTTCTCAATTTTAAAATTTAGGATACGTGGGTAGAACGTCCTGGATTCTGATTATTGCATAAATGTCTCTTTATCTAAATATCAACACACTGCTGTTTACCTGTGTACTATACAAAATTCATGAGAACATGAGAAGAGAGTTAGTACTCAGACTGGCATTGAGTGCCCTCAACACATATAACACAGAGAAACCTGCATCTCAGTTCTTCAGTACACAGAATCAGCCAAAAGGGAAAAGCTGAACGCAGTGCAGAGTCAGCAGACTCTTTCCTCAGTTTCTGTGGTGAGTAGCTAAGGAACACATTGCCTGTTACTGCCAGAATGCCTGCCCTGAAAAAGAGTCAAGAGCCCAGGAAGGAGAAGATGCAAGTGCACAACCTTTATAGAATAGCTTCACATGAAGAACCCAGGGATTCAAGTTTAATTCTAATTACGTGATATAAAAATTGACTTTAACTGAGAACCTGTATATTAGGCAAGTATTAGCAGAAAGAGGTAGCAAGCCCTATCCCCCCCTAAGTTAGTCAGAGGTGAGCTCCATCTGCTCTGTCTCAACAATACTGCTGTTCAAGTCCCTTTGTGTCAAGGGAAGTATAAATCTCATCATCTCTCCTATTTCCTGGGGTATATATGAACTATTTGAGATGGGGAGTGGGTAAGATAGGGAAGGTATCTTCTCATGCCTTTGAACTTTTGTCACTGAGGAGCAGATGATTTATACATTGTAAAATGAGAGAATAACTCTTACTCTTTAGTAATGTTAGCCTGTAGTTGGAATACTTACCTGGTATTGGTTAATTTACAATTCAGAATGCCTGTCATTTATTTATTATTTTATTTAGTTATTTATTTGTATAAAGTATTGTTGGCTTTTCTTTTCTATATAAATACCTTGTTTTCACCTCATTTTTTTTTTTTTTTTTTTTTTTAATTTTAATAAAAAATATTAATTTTAATTGAATTTTTTTTTTTCATT
>JAOEHY010049784.1:0-40924 GCA_025447955.1 Psilopsiagon aurifrons
ATGCATGACACTCTGCTTTTAGTAAGAATCAAGATAAAATTATAATATAATTTAATTAGCCTTTGTTTTATACTCAGGATATCCAAGTTCATATCCCATTCTTTTACATCCCAAGTGAGTTCCCTGGTTATGAAGCTATTGACTGTCTGATAGTATTCTCGTTCACTGATTCATTCATTTTTCATCAAGGAAACAGCGATTCTATTTTGTAACAGATTAACTGTTCATTAGAGCATAAGTCTGAGAGGGGGTATCTTCTACAATAGAGTGAAAATACAGTATTTTTGATCGATTAAGTACAAAAATAATCCAAGTAAAATTCATTTTTTAACAAGTCTGGAAGGACAATTTTTGTTCCACTATTGTAAAATCAAAATCATTTACACCATTTTAAGAGAAATGTAAATCCAGACTGTGTCTAGGAAGAGAAGATGATTTGGGGGCGGTTAGAAATTATTTACTGTGAAATCTAAATGTAAGTTTTAAATCTGTTCATATATTTTGCTATTGTAACTTTTCAAGGAGACTGTGTCAATTCTAGCAGAGAATTGTTGTGGTCAATCATTTTTATTGTTGTGTATCTTCATCTACCATACATCATGGGGGAAAAATGTGAAAGATGCTCTGAAACTACCTATTTTTTGAAACTTATTTGTAAATCTCTTACGTATTTTACACTTTCCTTCATATTTTGAAAAAAAAATATTTAATTTTAATGTGACTCTCAGCAGTTTCATGCAAACGTATTGACGTTTTTCATTTGAAATATAGCATTTAAAGTAGCTATGTCCAATTATTAATTAACTTTGTCCAAATTTTTTCTTTTTTTTTCCTTTTTTTTTTCTTCAAATCAATTAACTTTTTCTGCAGAGTAAACCAAGTGGTAGTCAACCATAGATTTTGCATGTGAACCTTCAAACTGTGTATAGCAACTGAACACATAGGCATAATCTAGTTTCTTTTTCATTGCAAACCAAAAGGTGTCTTAACTGCCCATCGTTAGGAAGTGATGTTTCAAATGTTTGTACTCAATAGAAGTTAGTATATTTACATACATTTATATATTTAAGAAGATAAATACTGTTGTGATTTTGTAAGTATTTTCTGGAGCTGAGATATGCTTTGATCAAAATTTATCACACCAAGGAAACTTAAGTTATTGGGGAACTCATTCTAAATTGAAGGTTTAGTAAAAGTCTTGCTTTAGTTAAGATCGCTATATGGAAATTATGTATGAAACATTAGTCATAGAATCACAGAATAGTTAGGGTTGGAAAGGATCTTAGGGTCATTTAGTTCCAACGCCCCTGCAGTGGGCAGGGATGCCCCACACTAAACCATGTCACCCAAGACCGCATCCTACCTGATCTTGAACACTGCCAGGGATGGAGAATTTACAGCTTCCTTGGGCAGCTTTGGATAACGAATCTAAATCATTCATTTCAGAATTTACTCTTTAATAGCAGCTTTCTTCTGAAGATTTCTATGCTCATGATTCACTTTATAAGTGAACAGCTTCATCTAGTCAGGCCATAATACAGCTTCCTGCAATATCGCGGAAGGGGAGCTGGAACTATTACAACCCTAACTATTCTATGATTCCTACCTTCGCTTCCAATATGGCCAAGCCAGTGTCATACCTGAAACTGTGGCTATTTAACGCAGGTCAGTTTTTTGCTGCTGAAGGATTCCACAAGGTTGAAATTCCAGCAATCATGCCAATCATAGCAAAATCGACCACCGTGGCAAAAATCCATTTGCATTCTGCTTTTTTTTAATAGAAGCACCTTCCTAAATTACATTTCAAGCCATTTATTAAAATTGAAAGTCTTGAAGAGCTGCACAATCAACATGTGGTCCAGAAGCTGCATGCTGACTCCTTTGGGTTTCTGATCAGCCCAAGATAAATTACAGTAACTGCTTTCATAAAAGAAGCACCAAGCATTTTCTGTGGTCTTTTAATGGTTGTTAATCTGTGCAATTGAATATTTCTCTCTTTATTAAGTCTGGCAGTGATCAGCTCTTCCAGCTGTTAGTGTTGAACAACAACTATCTAATCTTACAAAGGCAGTTTTAAATTCTACCTGTGCACACATGGTAAAAGAATTAAGAATTGTTTTTTCTTATTGCAATTACACTTTTAGAACATAAAGTCTATGTCTTCAAGGTCTCTTAAGTGGCAAAATAATCTTGATTAATTACTCACATTTCTCTGTAAAACCTGCGTGTGCTTTAACTTGATAATGGGTTTGCAACAAGTAGAACCATAGGCTCATAGAATACTTAGAAAAAAATAAGTACAGTTACATGCTTCAAAAATGATATGTATAAAAATATTTTGCAAACTCTTCCTTAAACTCTCAGACTCATTCAACAAATCTGCGTTACAGCGTAATTCTTGTATAATCTTAGTACTTCATATTTTTGCTTGACATTTCTGGAAAACTTAAGAGAAAGATGAGGGCAGTAAATTTCAACTGTGCCTGTGATGCTGCAATGCCATATAATTTGTACACATCAAAATCCTACACAGTTCTGCTGGCAGTACATATGAGGTGATTTGCTTACCAAAATGATGTTAAGGTGTGGGATAATGCTAATATTTGGGTTATTTTTCACAGTAAAATAATATATTAGGTTTTTTTTATTCTTGGCTCATCAACTCCTCAATTGGCGTTCTTTTCACCTGGAAGGTACCAGTGTTGTTATGTGAGCTATTTATAAATTAGAAGATGATTATTTGCTGGTTAAATAAATGGCAAAATGTCCTTAACATGGGCATACATAAGCAAATATAATCCAACACCTAACACCGGCATTGTGCTTCCATCATTTTTATGAAGCATGTCATTTCCCAAAGGCTGAATTTCAGGAACCTTTAAATTGTGCAGAAATCAGTAGTTTGCACTGATCTCTCTGAATTCTGAATATTCAATTTTAGGAGAAAGTGTTACTATTTTTGCTTGGAGAAAAAGGGTCACTTTGATTTGCTCTGTATCAAAAAATAGTGGTTTTATAGGTCTGGTGTTTCTGGTATTTGTAAATCTGTATGCATAAAGAAGTTTCTTTATAAATACAGATTTGGGCTTCTAGCCTTTTTGCCTGGCTCATACTATTTGTTGAGTTTTCTCTAGCAATCTCTATAGTGACTGTATTCTTTGAGCAGAAGTTTGGCTTCACAGATGCTTCTTTCTTAGTGAAGTCTTCACTTAACTCATTCACTTCCACTGGAAGCTGGAGGTGGGAGTATTTTTATTCAGTTACACTTGTGGTTTTGATTTTACATCCTTTGCACATACTCAGTGCCCTTGCTATTTTATTTCCTCTGAAAGGTTCACTTTTTATAGCTATCCATTCTAACTCATGTTCCTTTGAATTCAGTTCCCTAACTACTTCCTTTTGAGCTCTACTTGAAAGGGCTTGAAGGTTCAAGTAGTTTCTTTTTATTCCTTTTTCCTGTGCATTCATCTCTCTCTAGAATTTCAGTCATCTCAAAGTAGGTTTTGGTTATGATTCTGTAAGTCAGGGAATGCAGTCAGTAATTCCTTGTCTTATCTCTGTAAAAAATTGTTTCAACATTGGAAAACATTAAATACCTAAACTACATTTCTTTCATTAAAAATCCCATGCTAATCACTTTGAATCCTAATTAATATTTTTCTTTTTATTATTCATAAAAAGGTATGATTGTAGCACTATTACCTAAGCATTATTGAACTATGTGATCTAACTTCCCATCAAAACACTACGTATTTGCACATAGTAAATTAAAAAATAATCTTCCTATAGTTTTTCTTACTTTCTATATTTTTAACTAATGTTGATCCATGTCTTCTATTTGTTGTACAATTCCTTTCCATTTTTCATGATCCTGCTGTTTAACTCTGGAAAAATATCAGTAAATTCTGGATGGCTCTTATTTTTCACCTTTCTTACTGAAACCAAGATAATTATAAGTGCCTGCTTTTCTTCCAGTATAAAAAAACTTGCAGATATTCTTGAGCTTACTGATAAAATATTTTTTGAGGATAAAACATTTACTGTGAGAACTGTTTTACTTTTAAGGCTGCAGAGGAAGAAGAAGGAAAAAAAAAAAAAAAAAAGTGGGATTATATCTGCAAATAGCCAAAAGAACAGATCTGGTTTGTCTTGAGTTTTAACGGTATTTTATTTAATTATACTGGTTTAGCCTTAGTTTTGCCTGCCTGGATTTTCAGTCTGGTTGCACAAATTTTGTCTTCATTTTGAAATTTCTATTTTGTTAGGTAAGAAATGCCTTCTCATCTTTTAAATAACTGCTGTTGAAAATGGGGAAATGCTGATTCTGGCTTAGAAAAGCTGTCATTTATCTTTGTTGTCAGTCTTTGCCTAATATTATCTTTGGCACTTCTGATGAATTTAGTGTCTGACCTGTATGATAGTGATGTTTTATACATCTTTGCATTAATTCTATTCTTTCAAACGTTACAGCTGGGATCTTCTCATAGGTAAAGGCTGACAATTTTGCATCCTGCTAAGCTATTTATATCTCATTATCTCATTGCCATTTCCAAAATAGAAAAAACCCTTGGTCTTGAAAATATTTAATTTTGCTGATGAAAATGGTGGTTGGGATACGGAAGAACACTCTGATTTCTGAGATTTGGCTCCTGTCGAATTTCTCATGTGCTAGTATAGTTGGGGGCGAGAATTGATTTAAGTGACAGGAAGCCTGGCTGTAGAGGCATGCTATTCCTGTCACTTACAGGTAGCAGAACTGCAAAGCAACATCAGGTTTAAAAAACAGACTCTGCACTGCACCTCTGTGAATACATTTAGGTAAAGAGATATGCTTTTTTTGTTCCCCTCCTGTGGTTCTCCATAACACTCATGAAATTCTGTTTTAGAAAGTGGATTTAGTTGTTTTCTTGTGAAATCTTCAAAGTGGCAGTTTAATGAAATTGTTTTCAGTATGATTTGCTGGAGATAAAAATCTAGGACCTAGGATGCTCAACAGCAGTAGAGTGTTTTACAATAAAGGAATTTTTTTATTTATTTTTTTTACAAAAATGAAGTTTAAAAGAAGATGAACAGTGATGATTATCCGACAGTACTTTAACATTTGATTAGATTTTTTTGCTTCTTGCTCAGGACATTTTCTCTTTAATGTTATAAAAAGGCATTAGCAATTAAATATTCTATAGCCTCATTCTGCTTTCAGATCCTGGTATGATAAATTAACTATATGTTGTTGACTAGCTGTAAAAATATCTATATATCTTGTCTCCAATAAAAAAAAAAAAACATTTCTAAACATACTTGTGAAATATTTAAATGTTATATAATTGAAAATATTGTGTTTATAATATTGTAACAAGGTGGTGCCTCTGTTCTGTTGAGCACTTATATAGCTAGTGTGAGATATTATGGGTATATTTTTAAGCTTACTCAGAATTCAAGGCTCGGAACACAAGAAAACTGCTATTGAAATGCAGCAATCAGAGCCAGAGTATTTAGTAATCACTTTTAATTATCACAGACAGTTTCCTTTATCTTACTTTTAGTGATGGAAGGTAGAAGCATTACTTTTTTTACAGAATTTTTTAATTCATTCTTTTTTTGTGGTTCTCTGTTGGAAAGACTTTTACACAATAGTTCTAGCTATTTTTATTAGTACAGTGCCCAGTACACCATCTTCAGAGAAGGAAAGTAAAAGTTTATGGGCACATGTATATTCTTTGGGGGTTTTCTTAAAAAAAAACTAAACAAAACGCAAAACCTTTGAAAGCTTGGTATCTAAATTTAAGCAAATAAAATGAGGTCATGCAAAAAAATAGTTGACACTTCTAGAATATGTTGTGTCAGACAAACCTATGACATTCTTTTCCTTATCTCTAAAATCCATCTCCCAAGTGTTGAAATGAGAATTCAGGCAAGTCAATGCTGAAAAGTTTGGATCTATAAATGCTTTCAGATTTGTATATGAAATCCATCTACTAATAAGCAGAAAAAGTTTCACATTATATCCATCCAGATTTTTATATAAAAATGCAAACATTAATATGAAGAAACATTTGTTATCATTAATAAAGGGTTAAATCAGACGTATTGTCCTAAAAATGTCAATGTGTGGTCATACATTTCAACCTGTTATTTTCCAAAGTAATTGTACTGTATTTTATTTATGTGTTTTAGGCACGGAAGGGGCAGTGTTTGGGCACTCTGTGGAGACACCCCATATCAGAGCAGAACCTTCCCAAGACCTCAAGTAGGTGTTGTTCAAAAAGTTGTTTTTAAGTCCAGTATTCTCAAAAATTATTGTCTTCATTAAAAGCAAATATCTGTATAGTAATATATACTACCTACTTAATGACTCATACACATCCAAAACGCCAGTAGGGTCAAATTTGTTTTATTGCAAAAACCCACTAATTTCTATCACAGAAAATGCAAAATACATTACTTTTTATAAATGACCTGTCTCCTGCTGCAGAATCCTTGAGAAGTGTGTCTTCCTCAGAGATAGGAATAGTCAGGGGGTTTTAAGTTCAAGTGAGTACAGCACTTTTTAATAGATTCAGACCCAGATTTTGATTTTTTTATAGCTGCTGCAGAATATGTAAGTCAAGTTAAAGTAAACAGTCCCAAATTTTTTCTTCAAGTGATATTTCTGGGTTCTTAAAATACTACGCACACACACAAGCACGCTTCCAAAATTCATTTCCATGTGAGGCTAGATTTGTAAATGAGAAAAGTCCAAAGTTTCCTGGATTAGTCACAAAAGTGGAGAAATAAGTACATAGTAAAACAACAAGGCTAAAAGTTGCTGAAGTATCTATAGATTGAGAAACAGAAAATTTAGAAAGGCTTATAATGAAAGGTTTTTCTTGAAGTGCATGTATGTGCTCTGGTTTATGCTAGTCTGTCATTTACATACGTAACTAATGAGAATATATGACAGTGGCAGAAAATCAAAGGTCCCCCTCAACAGAACAGGTGTGAAACCATACAGACATAGGTTGAATTCTTCTATGAGTCCTATGATATACCTATCTGTTTACCTGCCCGTCAGTGGTTACAGTGAATTGCCACAGAAAAGCATTGTTGAATGTCCTGCCCTGTATTTGTGAAGGCATTTAGGATGATCATTGTGAGACCATTGTATGTGAGGTGTACGAAGTAAATTACTGTGTATAATTGTTTACAGTAAATGTTTTAAGGTAATGTAATCGTTTAGGGTCTTCCAGAGGATCCTACCCTTGCCAAGACTCCTATCAGTCTGTGTTGAGAGTAGTTGTAAAGATGTTTATTACTGATGACTCCTGAGGTGGTATGGTATCTGATCAAAGGAAGTTCAGTAGAGATCAAAGCGGAAACATGAAAAGTTTTTCTCAAGGGTGTAAAAAATTGAATAAGAGGGTGGAAATCATTCTACTCAAAAGAATGTAGAGAAGGAGCTTTATCTACTTTCTAATACTTAAATAATAATCAAAGAGTGTAAATGTATAGTAAGCTAGACAACCCTGTGTTTTCAGGATTCATTTACTTGTGACTAAAATCACCTCATGGCTTATGAAACTTATGTATCAGGCACTCACCTCTCTTGTCTTTTGACTTTATTCATTGTGATGAAGCCCACTGTTGCTTAAAGTTTTCCAGCTCCATCATTCCTTCAGATCATTTTTCCAAGGTGGACTTAAATTAATGAGAATTTTCCATTCAGCTTTCTGCCCTCTCATTAACAATGAACTGAACCTAGACATTTTTAAAGAAAAAATGAAAAAAAAAAAGAGGATGAAACAGAAACCATTGTTATTTGGTCAGCATTAACTTACATGTAAGTCATTTTTTTCTTAATAAGGTCAGCCTATATTGTGTTCCAGAAGATGTTGTACACACGTGCTTCATATATATTACTTAGGATTCAGTGATATTTCTCTTTAGAACTCTCAAGTTATTTTAATCTTTTTTAAAAGATAAAACTTACCATTAGGACTTAGATTCCTTGGGTTTTGGCATGAACCTTGCATGAACCTTTCTCGAAGGGAATGTGCTGACCCTTTTTGACAATATACTTTGAAAGAACTATTAATAACTGTGGGTTTGTGTGATGTTTTCTGACAGCAAAATAAAACTAGGCACTTAGATAGTATATATCCCTTTAAAGATTTCCATTACCATATGCCTTTTAATCTTATTTTGAAATATATGAAAAAAAAGGAACCAAACAGTTATGGGGTTTTTAAGTTCAAGCCCCACATTAATTTTCCCCAGAAATAATTTTTTTTTCCTAAGTTAATTAAATGTTGTCAGAAAGCAATGATCTGCCATTTAGGGGATCATTTGCCAAATACCTCCAAATAAATATATAACCCACATTTTCAAGAAGGGGAAAGTGGATGAGCCGGGGAACTACAGAGCAGTCAGCCTCACCTCTGTGCCTGGCAAAATCTTGGAGTGGATTCTCCTGGAAGGCATGCTAAGGCACATGAAAAACAACGAGGTGCTTGGTGGCAGCCAGCATGGCTTCACTAAAGGGAAATCCTGGCTGACCAATCTGGTGGCCTTCTATGATGGGGCTTTGGTACTGATGGACAGGGGTACAGCAGCCAATGTCATCTACCTGGACTTGTGCAAAGCATTTGATACTGTCTCACATAACATCCTTGTCTTTAAATTGGAGAGACATCAATTTGATAGGTGGACCACTAGATCGATAAAGAACTGGCTGGATGCCTGCATGTAACGAGTTGTGCTCAATGGCTCAATGTCCAGCTGGAGGCCAGTAACGAGTGGTGTCCCTCAGGGATCGGTGTTGAGACCGGTCTTGTTTAACGTCTTTGTTGGTGACATGGACAGTGCATCCTCAGCAAGTTTGCCGACAAGTTTGTTTGACACCAAGCTGTGTGGTTTGGTTGATACGCTGGAGGGAAGGAATGCCATCCAGAGGGACCTTAAGATGTTTGTGAGGTGGGCTGATGCCAACCTGATGAAGTTTAACCATGACAAGTGCAGATCCTACACGTGCGTCAGAGTGATCCCAGGCACAGCTACAGGTTGGACAAAGAACAGATTCAGAGCAGCCCTGCAGAGAAGGACTTGGGGGTGTAGGTCAATGGAAAAATGAACGAGTCTGCAGTGTGCTCTTGAGCCCAGAAAGCCAACTGCATCCCGGGCTGCATCAAAAGGAGTGTGACCAGGAGGTCAAGGGAGGTGATCCTGCCCTTCTACTCTGCTCTCGTGAGACCTCACTTGGACTATTGCGTGCAGTTCTGGTGTCCTCAACATAAAAAGGACATGGAACTGTTGGAACAAGTCCAGAGGAGGGTCACGAGGATGATCAGGGGACTGGAGCACCTCCTGTATGAAGACAGGCTGAGAAAGTTGGGGCTGTTCAGCCTGGAGAAGAGAAGGCCGTGTGGAGACCTCATAGCAGCCTTCCAATACCTGAAGGAGGCCTATAGGGATGCTGGGGAGGGACTCTTCATTAGGGACTGTAGTGATAGGACAAGGAGTAATGGTTTTAAACTTGAACAGGGGGAATTTAGATCGGATATGAAGAAGAAATTCTTTACTGTAAGGGTGGTGAGGCACTGGAATGGGTTGTCCAAGGAAGCTGTGAATGCTCCATTGCTGGCAATGTTCAAGGCCAGGTTGGACATAGCCTTGGGTGACATGGTTTAGTGTGAGGTCTCCCTGCCCATGGCAGGGGTTTGGAACTATATGATTTTAAGGTCCTTTCCAACCCTAACTATTCTATGATTCTATGATTCTATGAAATAGGTCACCAACCCTAATACGACATTTCCCTGTGGCCCCAGAAGCTACCTCTGTCACAAAAACAAAACAATAAGAAAACCTATTTTCTGTCCTCAGACCCAACTGATAAAAATACATTGACATTGCAAAATCATTGTATCCTCTAAAACACAATAGCTGTATCCTAAATGCTGAGTGGGAATGGTCCTTGACCCATGCTACCCTACAAATACCGCTTGAAAATTGTTTGGCAGAGTTGTAACTGAGTCTCAAATGTGCCAAGAGCTGCTTAGTTGCATATGTGAATGAGTTCCAGGCTCAGGCCTGGGACCTAGTTCCTATTAATGTTTTCATAAAAACTTAGCCAAAGTGTCCACTAGACCATACTAGCAGTCCTAAACCAATTTTTTTCCCCAAATGCTGCACCCCATGCTTTGCGACTTCTGTAATTATCAGGAACATGGGGCAGTAGAGAGTTTGCTGAACTGACATGGGAGTTCACACAGGTGACTGCAGTTTGACAGCAAGTTGCAGCGCCTAAATGCAAATATATTAGGCTATGATAATACTTGTGTACTTGAAAGATACAAGAATTTACATTAGGTTGTTAATTAAGATAAATTTATTTTTAATATTCTTCATGTTGGAATGTGTCGGAATGTATCTTTGTGGTCAAATAGTAAACCTCAGACACAAAGATATGAGTAAATGTAAATAAAACCTTTATTTATTTTTTTTTTCCCTTCAAAGAATGATGCTGGAAATTTACTCAAAATCTTGGATGTGTAAAACAGTTCACTACTGAATTTAAAAAATGGAATTCTGGCCATCTTGATTACTGGGAATGAAACTGACCTATAAGATACAGATTAAGGTTTTGACACTCACAAAGCTCATAGTCTTGACCCCCGAAGTCCAGGGATTTTAGTTCAATATATTCTGGACAGGGAGCCGAAAAGAGAAAGTCAGATTCATAGTAGCTTCACATATTTAAACTTTGCCTCATCCCCTCTTTGTTCTATATCCAGATTTTGCGGTCTTTAGACAGAGCAGCATCTCTAATATTTGCTATTAAAAATTGTTGCATAAAAATGTAATTCAGTTTATATTTAAAATTATTCCTTCATGTGTGCCCAACCACTACGGTCACATGTTTCTCTTATCTTGTATTTTCAGATAACAGTTAGCAAGATTTTGTTTTCAGAAAATGTTTTTCTACAATCCTTTGCAAAAGCTGGCAAGACCTGTTGTGTCAAATCCCAAAAACTAATTAAATCTGACTTTCATTAGCTGGGATAAGCAGCATAAAAGAATACATGCCTTAGAATCAGGAAAATGAATTATACCTTAGTAATTTAATCTTCAGATTTCTCTCACTACTTTTTCTCACAGGAACCCAGTTAGGAAAACTAAACTGCCAATATATTCCCCAAATATTGGTTTTAGGGTAATAATGCATTAAAACATGGTGCATTAATAGGTAATTTCCATGCATAAAGGAGGCAGAAGTAGTTAAATGCAGATAGCTTTGTCCTCAATAATCTTCTTAATAAGGAAGTAAATTAATTTGTTTTTGTTCTCTGGGTGTAACTGCAAAATCAAATTTAATGTGGTTTTTTCATCTTCTGCGTCAAGTTTCACATACCATTGACTATCCTGCAAGCTAATGCTGGGTATAGTGAGATGAAAATTGATCAATGTGATGGTTTGTAAGAGCCATCTTTTGTGACATTTAAGAGGGGCTTACTGCAATGGGAAAATATCTATTCTATAAAAACCTGGAACGGAAAAAGTCATCAGAAAGGAATTTTGTCATTAACTTGTTAGTTGTCTGAGCAGGCTGAGAGTAACAAAACCCCTGGGACTTTCTCTCTTTTACCCAGAAATCAAATAACAAGCTGCAGCTCATCAAAAGAGAGAAGATGCAGTAGAGTAAAAAACCCAGCTTCATTCCTCTGCTGTTATAATGATGTCAGCTTCTAGTTACTTTCTCAGTATTCTTTTTTTTTTTTTTAATAAAGTGGAAATGTTCACTGTTTATGTTTTCAGAATTTGGTGTTTAAATAGTTATTTCAGTGCTTGGGCACGTGTTTTGACAGAAACTTGTTTGCCCAGTCTTTTCCCTAGCTGGTGAAAATATTTTATTTTTGTTTAACATAACACGTCCATGCAGACATAGAGATGGGCTTCGTAAAAACTTGAAAAATTGCCAAAGTTATGCTTCTTTTTTTTAGCATGCAGAGATGCTTTTATATATAAAAGATATTGAAATGAATAATGAGCAAAGCCAGTACTAAAAGTTCATACTATGCAGATAGGACACAGTAGGAGCAAAGGTAACTAAGTATGGCTTTTACATTAAAAAAATAATTTGCTTTAGTGTTCAGTGACAATTACTATATCTGACACTGGAGAAGGGAAAAGGTTCTAGTAGGAACTGAGATATGAAGAGAAAAAAGTACTGCTATCACGATAGATGCAAAATTAATTGAGTTTCATGTAGTTAATAGTCTCTGTCCCTGATCCGTGACCAAGCTAAAGGTTAAAATCAGGTCAAATTGCCAAAACTTATAATAAACTTTCAGAGGGGGAAGCAAACACTGTGAGACTGATGATTTGGTAACGGTAGAACTTCCAGTGAAATGAATAGAAAAGATGGATTAAAAGAGTCGTCTGGTATGTTAGACCTTTTAGTCTAAACTCATTAGTATGGAGTGCTTTACAATATTATGTTGAAAGATTCATTAGGGAAAAGAATTACAAAGGGCTTGGAGATGAAGTAGAAGGTGGGTATATTGTGACAATCCCAAGAAATATTTTCCCCTTGATAAGATACCAAATCTTCTAGAAAACAGAAAATGGGTGTATGTCCCTTCTGGAGCTAAAGTATTTTATATAGTGGAGTATCTAATGAGAAACAAAAGGCAAGACAGAGAAGACTGTATTTAGAGACATTTTAAGTGGCATAGAATAAGCATGTATTGTTCAAATCCTTCCTTCAGCCTTGAGAGAGATTTCAAAGAGTTTCTTCAGGACTCATTATCAGTTTTAATAATTCTCTTCCTGCTAGAAGGAGGTATGTAGGTTTGGAAGCACTGGCAATCAGAAGATTAGGACCACTAGAATGAGAATATTATGAAACTCAACAGTGTGATGGTGAATATTGAGTAGAAATTAGCACCCTGCCTCTCAGATGCAGGAAACTCAGGAATAGCCTTTCAAAAGGAACAACAGGGGCAACTAAAATTCTTTATCATCAACTGGATTATGACTGCTTTATGATTATGTCTTGCCGTTGTTTCAGGAACACACAGATGGGCTCCAAGTATATCTGTCTCAGGCTAACAAGGTTATGAGTGCAAATATACCCTATGAATTCTCAATTTATACAGGTCTCAAAACCTGTATAAAGCTTGGAGAATAGAAAGCATTGGTACAGTGCTGAGTTACTGAAAGATAAGGCAGCTTTACACTGCAGCTTAGTCTGAAGGCAGCTGAAGAGCTTTCTTTACATAAAGCTGGCTCAGGTAACAGCAGCTACGACCAGACGTGCTCAAGGTCGCAGGGGCTGATGCACAGCATTTCAGTAGTGCCCTGCTGTTGTGCTCTTGGCTCCAGCAGGGCTTGTTGCATCTGAGGTTGCCCCAGGGCTGTTGTACCACTTTGGACCCAAGCTGCTGCTACATGTTCAGGAAATTCTAGTTCCATGTAGGTCCACCTTAGGACTAGGTACAAAAGCACAAGCTTTGGTCAACTATTTCATTTTCAGAGATATTCCAGGTAAAGGTGGTTGACTATTTTTCTTATTGGAATTTGAACAACAGTCCTCAGTGCCTAGGGGCTGGTGAAATAATTTCTGAAATGCTTTGTACTCGAATCCAGGCAGATTCTTGTTCCACCATACCTGCATACTCCTTTTGCTGTAGTTTTTCTATTGAAATGTGAACTGATATAGTACTTGTAGTCCATAAAACCTGTACATTAAAGACAAGTAATGCTGCTGCAACATCCGTAATATTTCAATTTCCTGCCTTTCTTGTTATTTTAAATGAATAGGCTTACTACTGCAATAACAAAAAGCGCTATTTGTATTTTTATCATTTGATCAACATTTAATTTCCTTATTCTTTTCTTACACTAAATTTCTCACCAGAGATTTTCTCACTCCACTTTTTTCCCTTCCTATGGGTATCTCCACTTTCACTTTTTAGACACTTTTCCAAGAAAATAGGTGTTCTTAATTTTGCTGCTTACCAATTCCCTCCCCTCATGTCCCATATAGTTTGTGAAACAGCTAGGCAGTTCTGTCCATATTTGATAGAAAGGCAAAAGATCCTTAAGTTTCTGTGTGTTTTCAGAAAACCATTGCCTAACTAGAAATGCTAACAAAATATCAGAAAGTATTAGTATTTATAGAAGTTTACCTATTTGTATACATATGGCTTCAGACTAACATATCTTGCTTCATGGTCAGGTCATTGTTATAGTACGTGGAGGACATGGGGCCCCTAGCAGTGTTGTGGGTGCAGAGAGCATGGTCTGGGTTCTTGTCCTAGCACCATGCTGGAGACAAACAAAAGATCTGAAGCTCATACAGGCTGGGTATAAAAGAAGGCTCAGAGGACGGAAGGCCACATAGTGGATAGTTACAGGTAGTACATGAGTTTGTAAAACTATTATATTCCACTGTCCACAAGCTTCTGTTGCCTATAATTATGCAAAGAACTGCAGAAGTAGCCACAGCAATAGAGAAGAAAAATGATTTTACATGTCTCATTGTGCAATTTTCATTCTATCCTGGGTTGCATTTCAAGATAGAATTCACTGCCAGGAATAAAGAAAAAACCTATTTGGCATCTTTGTAGTTTACCACTCCATTTTGTGGTGCAGAAGGTAAAAAAATCTTCTCCCTAGTTCTCTCCAAAATGATGCTTGCCCTAAAAACGTGACTGAAAGGAAACTAAAACTTTCCTTCTTTCCCTAATTTGTTTAGTTTGTTTTGGGGTTTTTTTTGGTAGGGTTTTTTTTTTTTTTTTTCAGGGGCTATTTGTCTTTTTGGACTGTTCAGATGCAGACACATATTTGAGCCATTGAAGAGTACATTCCAGGGTCTCTGCTACACTTAATCTGAAGAAGTTGAAGCAAACCTTTTAAAAGAATCTCAGCAGAATAATTTTCCACATGAGATATAGTTTCCTTATGATGTAGATCAGCTAAAATATATTCAATTATATCATCTTAAGGCACTTTAGGGAAACAATATTGAAAATATCATTGGAGGATTACAGGTGGTCTGGACTGTCACTTCCTAAGCACATGAAACTAATAGTTTTCAAACCTAAGAATATTTTATGTCAATCAGTTCTTATGCATTTCCAGTTGCTCAAAGAGCTCAGTTTGGCTCTTCAATCTCCCTCAGGCACTTTATGTTCAGATCTTACTCTTGACAGCCACTTGAGCATTATCTGTGGGCATGTTGCTTCAGTCTCTGACAAGATAGATTTCTATTTTAAGAAAGTATATTCTGAAATACAGCTCAGGTAATGGAGCAATTTCTGGGAAGAAAAATTTATGTAAGTATGTTTAGTGGAGTGAGCAGGGCTTGCGTAGAAGGGGTTTCAGGTCAGAACAAAAGTAAGGAACATTATGGGAAGAGGAATGCTTTGTGTGGAATAGGGGTAGCTCTAAGGTGTCAAGGATATGAGGCATTCTTTTCCTGTGCATTTTCATAAGGGACTGTTTTGGATTGTCTCATATGCAGATCTTTGCCTCACAGCCTGAATATTTAGACTTCAAAGCATGTTGTGTGTTTTCTCTAAGAAATGAAAGCACACATTCTAAATCTCATAATTTCTACCACTTTATTTTTATTTACAAAAGTTTGAAGTTTAGTGGACTTTACATTCCATAATGCGTGAATTCTTGCTACCTGAGATTCCAGTTAGGCCTTGGTATATGTTCTTAATATTATTTTTAATTTTTATAGTTTCCCTGTGTTTAGCTATTCTGGCTATGTCCTCACCCCCTCTAAGAAACAACCAGACATTAAGTTCTCTCTAATTTTCCTCATATAACCTGCTTATTTTGCTAAGCTCTTGCTTTATATACTTGATTTCTCCAGCACTCCTCACCTTTCCTCAATGTTTCTTCTCTTTTCCAAGTGCTTCAATAACATCATTGAAAAATTCTTTGATCACATTTTATTCCTTACTTTTCCCCCTCAGTAACTAACATTTTTTTAATATTCTCAGAAGAGATCCTTTATTTCCCTATCTGGGAAAATTGTTTTTCTGATTTATCTTCTATGTCAAATAACATTAAAATATTCAGTGGTTTCAGGTGTTGTTATGGTAATACAGATCCATTGAACTGAAACCAGTGACATGTGCAAGACAATTAGAACTCAGATTTGAGCCCAGTGTGGTGATTTCTGGGTTAAGGAGAATTTCACGAGTTACAATAAGGGCATACTGACACATGCCGTGACACACAGAGCACAGACGTAACATGAAAGGGTGTAGTGAATCCCAATCTTCAGTTCTGATTCAAGTCAATAAATTGTCCTATTTAAGTTTATTGTCCATAAGCTGCCAAGTTGGATATTGGGAAAATAAAGTCATGTTAATGTTTACTGATTTTGGCTATTACTTATTCCTTAAGATATCTATTTAACTTTTTCTAACTTAAGACTCATGAGGTCACAAAATCATGACAAATTGTTCCCTTAAAGTTTGGGTTAACACATAAATCAAAGAGAGCTTCACATGAATATATGAGAATTTTACTTCTTGATGAAGAATAGTCGTTGATCAATGAGCAATGCTAAGGATTCATGAGGCCTGAACATTTACATATGCATTTCATTTCTGAAAAAAATAAAAAATCATCCTGAAAATATAAGCATTTGGTTAATGCAGCAAGCATTAGAATGCAACAAGCTTCAGGAGAAATAACTATTCTGGCAATGTTTCATATTTATCTCAAAAAGGTACCCATTTTAATACATTTGCATCTACCAAAATGATATTTTTAGTCACTTTACATATATATATATGTTTAAAAGTGCATGTATAAACTTGTAAATAGTATAAGTAATGAGATTAAAATGAGTGACTAGCAATTTTATATTCAGAGCATTCCCATTGTGATGTCACGTGCAGCTGATAAAGAATCCTCTGTTTAAATAGTTATAATATCTTAAAAAAGGCTTCCATGTGTATTTGTCACAGTGATCATAAAATTACTTGGCTATTTATGAATACTACATGAGTTTGCAGACTGATTTCCAGGAAATGGACAGAATGAAAACCCTAATTTTGTCAAGCACCATTAGTGTTCAGGGGACTCCTTAAAGGACTCTCAGCCTCAGTGGAGGACCCTTGAAATCGATTTCCTCGAGTGTTAGGGCAGCCAGCTGTTCTTTTCATAATCATAGAAATGGAAAGAATGCATTTTTAAAATTGTTGGTGTTTCTGTAAAATGTTTTCAAAATTACATTTTGAAAAAAAATTAATTCAAATTTGGAACAAAATGGTTTGTTCACTTGTGGAAGACAAAAGTGCTACTTTCTATGGGGTTTTTGGTTTGGGTGTGTCTGTTTAAAAGCAAGAAATAGGAAGCAGGGAAGAGAGAGACGTAGGGCAGCCATTTGCCTTCCTTTCTCCTTGTGTATCTTAACATCTCTGTAGCCTCAGTCTGCCACAACTCTTCAACTACAGCTTGCATTATCAATGTCACAATTATTTTAATCTATAGAAATCTACAAAAAGGTGACCAGATCAA
The DNA here is from genome assembly GCA_025447955.1 of Psilopsiagon aurifrons. NCBI lineage: Eukaryota > Metazoa > Chordata > Aves > Psittaciformes > Psittacidae > Psilopsiagon > Psilopsiagon aurifrons. Next base: position 17,521 of record JAOEHY010049784.1, read on the forward strand.
TGTGTAGGTTTTCCATTGGTTTTAGGTTTGCAAAACCTTTTTTTAATAACAGGATTTCTATGCTGACTGAAAAAAAAGCCACAGCGATGTATGTTGGCAAGGCCATCATATATAAAAGTTAAACACTTTAAAGTATTTCTTGACCCCCAGCTGTAGAAGAGACAATAAAAGTGAAATAAGTACCTGCTTTTCATGTGTGATCTCTAGTTGACAGCCTATTTTTCAATCTCATTTTGAATCCAAATTCCAAAGTGGTAGAGGTGATATGGTTTAGTGTGAGGTGTGCCTGCCCATGGCAGGGTGGTTGAAACTAGATGATCCTAAGGTCCTTTCCAACCCTAACTATTCTATGATTCTATGATTCTATATTAGCAGTTTTACTAAGTAGCGTGGATTGGATCCACTGCTTGAATAGACAAGAAGCAACTAAATTATTCACATCTGAATAGGGAAATCTTCTATTTCCTTCTCTTTTAAAAAATACCTTCTGCTAGCTAACAGCAAAATTAACATAGATTAATCATATCCCATGTGATTATGAGGGATATACAAGAGGTAAACCTGAAATATTTCTTAAAACTCCAAATTAAACCTTTTGGTTCATATTTTTAAAATTATTTTCCTCTAATGCAATCTAGGTCAGCTTGTAAACAGGAAACAGTAAATGAAAAATAAATGTTTCTGCATTTCTGATGAGAAATATGTTAATACCTTCAAAGGACCATACAGAAGATATTTGAAAAGTTGCCTTTTTTAGCAATAACTCTTTAATGACTTCAGCTCAAACATGTAGCTTTGATCCTCTGCAATTTATCTTTTTTCACAAATTAACCACTGATAATTAAATAGACAAAAAGCCCTTCTCAGCTCTGGATAAATCATCTGTATGCATCGCATACAGCTAATTGACAGACTATATTATTTGAAAACCTCATTTTAAAAGCTTTTTGTCTTTCCTGCAGTGTTGTGGTTTCTGTCTAATAATAGCAGGAGTTACCTTCTCCATCATAGCTGTTTATTATTTGTGAAATAATAAATAAATTGTAAGAACAGGATTCATAGATGCAAATGCCACTCTGACAGGCCATCAGTAGATCTGAAAGAAAAGCAGATTCTTGATAAGCTATTGTAATAATTCATTTTTCCTTGGAGGAATGAGTATTACAATGTGGAGTGATACAATAGGCTTATAGTAGAGATTAAAGCTTTCAGAAATATGACAAAAAATATTACAAACCAACTGCATATCAAACCTAATTTATTTCAAAACATTGAGGAAATAATCTCTCTGAGTGTATAGACCTTTTGCATTTCCAGTAGCATCCTGCAGATTGTGCAGCTAAGTCATTTTTCAGATGTAGGTCATCCAAAGAATAATATTAAGAAAAGTAAGTTAGTAACTGTAAAACAGATTTAGTTATTCAGTTTTACTTGCTAATAGGTGGCTGATAATCAGGCATTCATTGACGTTTCTACCACATTATTTGATTTCAGGAAGCTGCTAAAAAGATCTATTGTCTGAAAAAGAATTTTCTTCTCCGTAGTGTGTAGAAGGCTGCTATTTACTTGTCAAGTTCAGAAATTAACTGCCCAAATGTCTTTTATTTTAGACTTCCAGACAAACTGGAAATCATGTTAATATAGCCCATGAAAAGCAGTGATGACACCAGAAAAAACAAGTCTGAGCTATATGCTGTCATATGTTTCAGGAGAAAGAAGAAAGCTTATTCTTCAAACAAAATCATAGTTTCTTGAAACATATTCCGAAATAGATTTTTATTGTCCACCTGTTGAAAAATTTCAGTCAGGTCTGAGAGTAGTTTTGATGTTAGGAAACCAGAAATATTTGTGAATTTGCTAATACCTATAAATTCAATGCAATAAATGTAGTTAAGAGCACTTTTGTCTTCATGATTGTGAAATGGCAGCTGAAAGCACTAAGAAATATTAATATTCCTGGAAAGTAGGTTGTAAATTGCAAAAAATATGCTGCTGAAAAATATGGAAATGCAGTATGCAATCATTTAACATTTATACAGTTCAGTTTCATTTTAAATTCAAGGTAAAACCTCTTTAAGGCAACAGCACTTTCAAAAACCTTATTTCTAAACTTCATAGTTTATATTGTTTCTAAAAGGTTTTGGAAGCTCTTTTTCTGCTATCTTATAGTCATCAGAAGTTCACAACCCACCACCTGAAAAACACTGATGTACATGATTAAATAATTCATGATACCTGGATTCTTCCTGGTACAAAGAACTGCAGAACCTTCTATTAACTTCTCCCTGCAGGGTGTCAGGAAAAAAAAAAAAAAATCAAACAAACAAACAAACAAACAAAAAAAGACAAGAAAATGGCTTAGCACTAACAGAAATACAGATTTTTCTACTGCTCCTATCCATATGTTTCCCATGTATGCTTTTTTTATATAGGTAGCTGTGAATAGTGTTTTCCTCTATCTGGACACATGCTTTTAACAGTTCCATTTGTGTTACCAAATAATTGCTTTCCATTTTTGTTCTCTTGGACTGTTTAGGTACAGATACATTTTCTTTCCTTCCACTCCTGAGTTTCAGTGACGTGTAACAAAAAAGAAATATTTTATAGATAACATCTCTGCAACTTACCTGTATGCAAATGTGGCATTTTGGTTTCAAAATGATAATTCACCACTATTCTGTACACTTAAATATTCAATAGTTGAATGCACTAAAATTCTCTTGTTCCATTGCTTGACAGATCTTTCATTTGGCTTTTCTGTAGCAAATTCTTTGTTAATCTACTCTTTCCTTTTTATATCCAATACCTCATTATATTTTTGGATGTATGTAACCTAACATCCAAAATACAATTTGCTGAAGAAGGAAATGCAGTATTTCCTTCAAGCTACTCATTCTAGATATTTCTGTCATTAATACATTTCATCTTACAAAAAGCCTTTGTTCAGGTAAAGTGGAACTGTGCTCTGTCATTATATTTTGGGATATGAATGGATTAAAAGATTTGTCTCCCTCTTAATGGGCCTATACAGTAAGTCTACAGCTGAACACAACTCGAATCCAAATTTTTGTTTCTTAGTTCAAGACAGTTTTCATCCAACCATCTTTCCTAGTCAGTGTGTGAGCTTGACTTCTGTGAAATCTGCATTAGTACTTCCCTTTTAAGAGAAACTTGTGCAGATTGTGAGATCATATAGCTAAGAAAGTATTATAGTTTGCATTAAAAGTGATGGAGGATCTCAGGTACACAGTAGCGAGAAAAGACTGACAGTAGAGCAGTAGCTGTTTTGAGGACAGATACCAAGACCCAATGGTATGGGTTATAAACCGATCATAACAGGGTTAAAGAGAATAACAAGTAATTTGCAGTAGAGAAAAAGCATGCAAAATCCCCATGATAATAGAGACACAACAGATTCTCTTTTCCTCTCTTCTTCATACATAGTGCTGCCATACCTACTCCAAAATATGAAAGAGCCGGTGAAGGCAGAGTAAGTCTAATCAGTTTTACATTCATTACTTAAAACTTTTAAGTGTTTTGTTTTCCTGTTATTTAGTTGACATTTCTTACCAGACACTAAGCAGACTTTAGTTATTAACCTGTCTCTACAGAAACACTCATGGAAACATGTGGATTCTTAAGTACCTATATTTTAGGTACTTATTTAGCATAGTTAAGTAAATTAGGTACTAATGCTGGAAAGCATCACTAAGCAGACAAGCTTATATCAGCATTTGCCTAAATGTTGTCTTAAATAGGAATAGATTTAAGCAGGTGCTTAATTTTTTCTTTCTACAGATCATAAAGTGTAGTGTGAGAATCACATACATAACTCATTTTACTTCTTTTCCTCTCAGGATGCATTCATTTCTACATGTAGTGTGAGTTTGGGGACTGGATGGGTTTTGGTGCCTTGATTTGGTGCATTTTTTCTTAGTGATTGCTTTTGTGTTTCAGACTCGAATCTCCTACTAGATCTTTGGTGATGGAAGCACCCAGGGGAGTGCAGGTCAATGCAGCTGCAGGAGACTTAAAGGCTACCTGTAGGAAAGAACTGCACTTACAGTCTACAGAAGGGGAGGTAAGTTCTGCCAGTGTTCTGTAGTTGCCCAGCATAATGCAAAAAATGTGAGGACAGTTTATTCAGCAGCAAGGTAACCATCACAGAACAGTTCTGCATTTGCCTACATTAAAGTAATTTTGATATAGCTTGCTCTATTAATAATACTCAATTGCTTTTTGCAAATGTTTGAATCACTAAGTTTTATTCACACTGGAAATGTTAGATGAAAATAGTGATGGTGGTAAAAAAATACTTTGAATTTAACAAACTGAGAGACTGGATTAATTTGGGTGAATATTTCATTAAACCATGATGAAGAGATTTAACGAATTTGCTCTGCATGTATGTTGTTTCCTGAAACTGTTACCATCTCTGTAAGAGAAACAGAGTTCTTCAATTATATGTTCTCTGTACTGTTTTATCAGTGACTTCTGTCAGTGGACAGCTTGATATCAAAAGATTTTGTATAGATTCTTCATGTGTAAACCCGTGCAAACTCATGAAAATAATTTTAAATTGGGTCACTAGTTTTGTTGGCAATCCATGTATTGCAAAAACACATGGAAGATTTCTGATATGAGAGCCTTTCCATCTTCAAATCTTAAAATGATATAACAAGAAAAAAAAAAAGTCATGCAAAGGTATCAAAGGCTGTCAGATTTCTATTAGACTCTTTGGAGTAATGGATAGATTTTCAAACTGTTGTAGGATTTGCCAGTTTACAGCATTTTTGGAAAAATGATTTTTAATGTAAATATCTATTTGGCAATGGAGCTCTTCGGAAATCTTTTGTCTTTTCTGTTTTTAATTTTTATTTTCTACCAAATGTTCCCAGATACTTTACAAGCTATTCAAATAATCAGCAACAAACAAAACTCTCATTGACATCTGCATCAGATAATCCCCTGCAATACACGCTCTGCATTACGATGCAGATAGAAACATTTTTGGCCAATACACTGCATCAAAGGCCTACTTTGATAGCATTTTTCTACTGATGCAAGTATGAACCCTGTATAATTAAAGCAGAATATTTTCCTAATTCAGATCCTCGAATATTTATATACCACATGCCCAATCTTGATTCTGAGTTTCTCCAAAAGCCAGCTCTTCTCACAGTCTCCTCTTTTTACTTACCACTTCTCTATATATGAAGCCTTTGTAACTGTTGCCTAAAGTTGCCAAGGTAGCAATAAGGACAATCTAATCCTCTTTGAATAGTAGATATTATCCTCTCTCACCCTTGCCCTTTCTGTGGGCATATCTATTGCAGGGACTACAACTTGTAACCTTTCCTGCTTCACATCCATAAATTCCTACCTGCCCTGATCTAGCATGTTTTCTACATTTATTAACATAAATTTTCCACCTGCTATATATTTCTTTGTTCTTTCCCTTCATGATATTGCTAGAAGCAAGTAATATTCAAATGAAAAAGAAAAAAGAAGAAAACTAAACTAACAGAAAGACAGCTATCTTTTCTAAATACCCTCCCTGAAGCAATAGTTACATCTATGTCTTGGTTTAGTATCATGCATCTCTGTGGTGCTTTGTACAAATATTTAATCTGTATTCATCTGGCTTTTTTGGTTTATATCAACACTGTGAGTTTATTGCATGACTTCTAATTTTTCTGAAGTACTTACTATAAGTTATTTAAAAGATAGTTTTGGAAATAATATGCTATGATATCCTCAGTTGGACTTTGAGAATGGGAACCCGAGAGAAGTTATAATGACTACATATGTATTATTCAGAATTGAAAATCAGTTCAGTATTAAATGCTTTGTAGGAAAAAAAATGCCAGTGTGTAGTAGACTTTCCTGAACTTCAGATTAAAAATCACTATATTCCCATATGTGGCAAGTGAGACTTAGCACATCTGTGATTTCCCACGCTATGTGTTGGATTGATAGGTATCAGAAAACGAGCTACCAACCTTTCCCCACTCTTTCCCAAGGAGTTGTTCCGTAAACATACATTCAACAGTGTTCAAAGTGTCTAATTTACTCTTGAATACTTTCAATTCCAGTAAGATCTGTAAAGAACTATACTCTAAATCCACTGAAAAATTCCATCCTGAGGTTAGACCAATGCTTTTACAGCCCACTGTTTTATTTCTTACACTGAAGAGAGTCAGAGGAACATGCAGAAACCCTGTGGAAGGCATACGATGAGCTTCCCCAACATCACAGGTAGTGCAAAGTTACTATGGCCACATTAGGGACTTTCTGGACTGACTACAGCCTGATGTGAGGAACTGGGGTAAACATCTGATGGTTAAATGTCTACATAACAAAATATTGATTAGTGTCCTTGCTTACAGCACAACAGATACACCACAAATTAGCAGACAGTGTAAAAAAAAGTGTAAAGGGTTTTATCATTACTATTTTTAAGAAAACACCTTCCAAACCAAAACAAACTATCTAGGTCAAAACTAACCCTCTTTTTAGCCTAAAAATATATGCTTTGTCAGTCAGGTTTCTATCATGAATAAAGTATATTGGTTTTGTGAATTGTATCTATGAACCATTTTTGTGATAACTTCTTTATGTACTAGAAAAATACAGGGGGTTTTATATTATTCTCGCACTGGTTGTACTTAATATGACTTTTCAATGTTTCTAATTTTATTAAAAAAAAATAAAAATATGAGAATTACTATTTTCCTTCTGTAGTATAATTATTGATCTATTGTGACAGGAAATAGCTATGTAGCATTTGTAATCAGCTATTGCCATGTAGCAGAACATTATGAATTTACTGTGCATTAATATATGAAACATAAATTTTCCTTTTATTTAAGAACAACTTCAGAATACAAAGAAAATAAATGTGTTTATGAAATACTTTTCCTCTAGCCTCATTTCTCATGCAGTATATTCTCTAGCCTCCCACATCATAAACTAAATGCTTCTGCAAGCATTCTGAATTCTGCTGTTTGATATATTTTATTGAGTGCAGTATTATAATAATCCTTTTTACCCCTATTACACATTATAATGTGTGATCCAAGACTGAATACTGGGGTCTGTAATTTAGACTCAGATTCTGCTGCCCTTTATAAAGCTCTTGAACTGTACCCTTGTGAGTCGAAGCATCAGCAGAATCCTTTGATTCAATTATAGCTTGGCATTTAATTGTGAACTATGTATTATTCTATAAATAAACCATAACCAATGGTTTAAAGCAGCAATCATTTACATAGAAAATGAAATGTGAAGCTTCAGGCAGTAGCTTAATTTATTGGTCATGTAAGAAGAAAAAGAACATTTCTTTTCTGGAAATTCAGCACAATGACTACTATTTGACAGCTGCTTCTTTCACATGTAAACATAATGCAGATGTACAGATCAATTTTAAATTCTGTAGGTACTAAATTTTGTTAGGCGTACAAACATGTTACAATTAAACATGAAACACTCTCATATAAAAAGCTTAAACGATTTGTTTGATTTGATATTGTCCACTCATTCATATAACAACTAATTTTAATAGTTTTGACAATATATCACTCTCTGAAGAAGACTGCTAACTAGCCTCAGCTCTTACAAGTCTTGTGCAGCTGCTATGTATTTTTGCAAGCAGCTTCTCTGGAAGCTAGAGTCTACACTTTCATTGCATCCTCTTGACTACCAAAGACCAAGTAAATAAAAGGGGAAAGGCACACAGAAGCTTCTAATTTTTACAACTATATTCATATTAGTCACCCTGTCTGACCTTTTCCCCATTTATGTCTTTATCCCCTTGTATTTTCTTGTCAAATTACATGCCTTTATAACACCATTTGTAGACTATATTTGGTTGTTTCCTGCATAATGAGCCTGATGCCGTGGTAAGGCCTGTAGCTGTCACATTTAAAATAAGCAATACTGTCTAACAGACAGTTTATTCAAAGTCAGTGTAGCAGACAAGAGGCCTTGTCTACATTTACCATTTTAGCCCGACAGTTTGTGAAGTGTGCACCCAAGATTATTTTGTAGAGATAAACAAATGCGTATAGTGCTAATGTTTGTTCTATAATCCTATCTGGTTCTCCTTCTAAGTCCAGGAGATATCTTTAACACAGAGATTGATACTTAATTAAACTGGAGTAATCTTCACTTGTAAGCACAACCAACAGTGCCTTTTTAAAGTTTTGGTTTTGGTGGGTGTTTTGTGGGTGGTTTTTGTTTTCTGAAATAGAAAAAAAAAAAACAAACAAAAAAAAACAAGCCAAAAAAACAACAAGAGGAATTTTTTAATTAGCTAAATGCACTGAAATGGAATTTCCTTGTTCTGCAAGCTGCTCGCCATCACCGTGGAGAAATGGCTGATTAAAGGCAACGTTTGGTAGATTAGTTTAATTCAGATGAATTATGTTTGTCTGAGATTAAATGTATGTGAAAAAAGCAATGGCAGGCTCTAAAGCTCAGACACCAACTATTTATTCACTAAAAATTTTCTAACCAATGTGTGCTGCATTTTGTTTTCATAGTCTTTTTTCATGGTGTTAACCAGTTGACTTGTCACTGTTGTCTGCGAGGAAAGAGATTAGTGGAAATGAAGTGGAATTTTTGTGTACTTTATTAATCATTGGTTTCAAAAAATCAATTAGGATGTTTTGACAGGTTTTTAAAATTATTAAAATACCATGTCACTTTTTAACAAAAAATTTCATTTTCACTTAAAACTGTTATTAATGTGTAAGTTAATTTACAGCAAAATGCACTTTAGTGTAGAAGTCTACAACAAAATACAGTGTTCCCAAGCTATAGAAGCATTGTTTTAACATCAGCCATCTTTGAGGTGTTTGTTCATGGGCAAATTTTGAACATCAGCACCATAAGCCATTTTATTAGAAAGAAAGAAGTGACAATAAATAATTTATAATGTAAATATATTTCCATTAACATCATGTTTCAATCTAGTTCTGATTTCAATGGTAATTAATTAATTTTTGTACTCAGTAGATTAAGTACAAATATGTCAAATTCATTTCCCTTTCTGGATTGGTTACACAAATCACAAAGATTTCTCATTTGTCCCTTGATTGAATGAATTTGCAAAGACTTCTAACATAATGGAGTATTTGCTTCTAAAAATTCTTGTGTACGAGACTGTCATTAAATAAGCATTGGAGCTTTTAAGCTTCTACTGGTCAACATTTGCAGCAACCCCAGTTTGATCTTCACTGAAAATGCTTTCCTTAACAGAAAGAATAAACACATTGGAAAGTTTTTGCTTCAGTAGCTACCAATCCAAATTCCACTGGGGTTATAACTCAGAAGTTACAATATATGCTTGTACTTATTTAACAAGAATTTCAAAAAATGTGTACTTAAAATGAATCATGCCTTTAATGAACACCTCGGTATTGAAGAGTCAAAATATAATTTCTTCAATTCAAGTAGGAGCTGTACACTCTACTAATGCACAGTGTTGTATTTTACATATATGTGTGTTTGTTTTCAAATCCCTTTCAGCTGTCAGCAGTTCCAAGCATAACAGAGATGGGATGGGAGCAATGTTAAAAGAGAAACCTGCCAGGGTGGCTCTGTTCTTTTGTTCTTCTCAGAAATTTCAGTATACTCAGTTTAATCCCAGTCATCACATTCATACAGCTGTTTAACAACAGTTAAACAATACTATTAACCATTATGACAGATATGGTTCCAGATACTGTGCCAGCTTATATCTAGATTTTACAGTATATATGTTATCAAGTTAGTATTTTAATTTTCTGTTATGATATTTTTTTCTTTTTTTTCAGAACTGTCTTTCAGATTTAATGGAATCTAGTTTAGATTAATAGTTTTAAAATAAATGTCAGAAACATAAGTAAGTGTTAGAACAAATGAGTTAGAACAAATTCAAGAAAAATGAATTAAAGGACTGCAATTTACCCTATAGCCCATCTTCAACTTGAGTATTAGAATGTACCAGCATATGAAAATTGCATTGTTAAGTCTAATGATCAAACCTATATAATCCTTTTTTGTATGTACACTGCTAATAGTATATGCAGAAAAGCAAAAAGACTGGACAAAATCTTGTATTGCTATAATTCAGGTTAATTCTGAAGAGCATAAGGAAATTCAAAAGATTTATTTACTGAGATGTCATTACACTGTCTTCTCACCAACCTTTTGGTAACTGTCCTTCTTTTCTTCAACATTTCCTCCAGTTTTCTGCCATTCTTAGCTACACTAGCCCTGAAATACGCCTTTGCAGCTCTGTAGAATTACCTGTCTAATCAAACTGTACATAATAAAGAAAATTCTTCAATATATATAACTCCTAACTTTTCCATTTGGCTTTATTAACTTAGCCTGTCATCTCCTCTCTTGAGAAGACTTAGTCAAGGACATAGTGGAGAACTTTTGTACATGGCAGGTTTGTATCTCTGTATGAAATGGCTTGTAGGAATATTTAATTTTTTACCCCATGCATATATCTTTCTCACTATAAGTTGTTTGCAGTCTTTAGTTTGTAGATATTCTGTATTTTCTGGCTTATCTTCCTCTCACTGTGCAGGTTAACAGTCTGTTGAACAGAGCAAAAATGTGTGTAAGAAGAGTAAATTTTTTTCATTCCTATCACATGCCCTACAGGTTGAGTCACTTTGCTACTTTAATTAGTCAGAAATCATTTCTACTTTCAACTATTATAGGGCTAATTTATTTTTCTCAGCACTAAGATGCACAAGACAAAGCAGTGATCTAAACTCTAAGTATTTTGAGGGAATGATTCTGCTCAGTGCTCTGCTCTGAAACAGCATTTCTGAGTAGTTGCTGCCTCTTCCATTTTGTAAGCTGTCAGTCAGTCTCCTACAATATCTCAAGAATGGATAAAAGTTATGGTTTTATTCTTTCTTATTTATCTGCTGAGGAATGAGATTTTCGGAAAGTGCATGACCGTCTCATGGCCTTGATGAATATAATGGCTCAAACCTTTCACCACACAAAAGGTGAGAGAAAGACTGGGTGTACAGGAACTTCCAGTAACTCCTGTCATCTAGCAAGTGTTCCCTGGGAACATAATAGTGTTCAGTTTTTTGTCTTGCCACTTCTTTCCTTCTCTTTAAACATGACTTTCCAGCCGTGAATTTAAGGTTTTAGCAGATTATAGGAGAGAAGATATACTTTCAAACATAGATTATGTTCCTCTGAAATTCCTTACATATTGGGGCTACCTTGATGATATGTTAGACGCCTGCTTGACTAATAGATAGCAATGTTATACCTGTAAATTTAGTCTTTTATTTATAGACTTGACATCATATGTACAGAGTAGATTTTAATGCTATCTTTATTAATCCTCTTCATCTCAGGCTTCCCTAGGGATTTATAGGAGTCTATTTAATTTGCTCAGACTTCCCAATTTTCTGCAAAGCATACATAGAGCTTGTTAGACTTATCACAGAAGATACACCTTCACAAGAAACCACTTCAGTTTTTCTCAGACAGTGGTATCCACATTGCCCACCAGATGTTCTGAGATGTATGTTGGGATAGGATTTCTTCGCTAGCATTCAGGATTATGACATCAGAAAAACCTGGATTGAGCTATGTCACAGCATGACATTTTAAATCACGAGTGGCAAAACATGCACAGCTACTCTTTTAAACATCATTTAATTTAATGAGCAAAATAACTGAGCTATGTTGTATTGTAGTGCATGTTGGAGTAAAATCGCTGGATTATAGTATTATAGCACTACACTACAGAACATCTGCAATGAGGGGCTGCAGAAGTGTAGATGTCTTGATGTAAACAAACATAAAAATATTGAGCTCCTAAAAAAAAAATAGATAATTTAAGTTAAACAGGTAATAAAGATAAATAAGCGAATAAAGAGATTTTAATCTAGACTGAACTCTGACACATATTCCCTCTTATATTTTGAGCTAATTCTTGTTTGAATCAAGACACCTTCTAGAGCCCGTTCAGTTTTTGAGTTACAGATTTCTCATGTTTCTTCCCAATCACCTCTGCAGCTAAACTGTTAAAATGGTCCTTCACACGCTCTGCCAAAACTACAAGTAATCTTATGTCATTGCTAGATTTTCTTACATGTTTATATTCTATGCTGAAGAGACTTTTATTGTCACATATATAATATTCTAATATCTACTGTTTCCATTTTTTAAACAAAAGCATAAGTATAGTCTTATCTTCTTGGATACTCTACCAGGACTTTAAAATCAGTATTGAAAGTCTCAAAGGCTCTTCAGATTTTTTTTGAGATATATTTGTTAAATGTTACTAAGAGCTGCTGTTTTAAAGTATATGATATTACTGGCTCCTATTTAATATCCTGCTGAGTTACTATTAAAATTGAAAATATTTTATCAGAGTTATGTTCTGACATCAATACTTGATTTTTCTCCAAGTACAGAACTATGCTGAGCACTATTTATTAAAAAATATATATTTAGACTTACATATAACTTACACGGTTGAATGCCTCTTGATTTTTATGCAAAGTCATTGATAACTCCACCAATGCTACATTAATAGTGGACTTGTTAACATTTCTTTTATTCTTGTTATGAGAAGTGAAAGCATGCCTTTTATTACTTATCACTGCACTGACTTGACAATTTTGTCCTGTTCCCTTCCATTTTACCAATTCCTAGCTTCTAGTTTGCTATAAAATTCTTTTTTCCCCACATCTTACTTTCTTTTTATGCTTCCTATAGTTACTTCCACACTTATTCCTAGCTGAACTGAATGTTTTTACATGCATAAACTTCTTTTCCAGTTAATATTCTAGCAGAATATGATTAAATTGTTCCAAACACCATTTGCATTTTTTCCATCTAAATTATTTCTTAAGAGGTTTTGACTCCTAATTATTTCAGGTCTACAGTACTGGAGTTATAAAGCAGCAATGTGTACATGTGTGTGTAAATGAATCATTCCTTTGTCATATAAATTAAAGAAAAAAGATAATTTGCTGCATTTCAGTTTTGTAATCAATTTCTCTGTTGGTCAGGATGTGAATTAAACTGGCATTGTGCCATGCAGCTGTCACCTGTGACTCTGAGATTTTCCCTTTGCGTCCATTTAGTGTAAATTTCCACCTATTACAGTATCTTACTCTGGAGCTGGAGAACTCACAGTGATGGGGGGCATTGTACTGTTTGGGTTTGCATTAAGCCTGTATCTCCTTTGATGATCCCAGTCATGTACAATGCTTATGCTGTGAATGGTAACATGACAGTGCATCAGTCTTTGTATGGGAGTTTTTTCAGCAGCCTCAATTTTTTTCCCAGCCTGCTCTCTTTCAGTTCTCTCCAGCAGCAGCTGAGTTGTGCTCCTGTGCTGCTTTTCTGCAATACACTGATGATTTTATCATAGAATAATACTTGTCTCATGGAAAAATTCAATACTTGCCATATCTCCACAGGTTCTTTACATGTACTGTCAACACTGTGATAAAATGGTGTCAAGCTGGCTTTCTTGATTTTCAATACCTTATGAAATAACTCTAGCAAGTATTCAAGGAACTCACTTTTCCTAAGCTTCGCACTGTTAACTGCAGGGCTTAAAGCCATTTTGCTTTGTTACCTGTCTGCTAGAAGCTTCTAGTCTGCGCCTGAGGTAATAAATGCCTTACTTTCTCTCTTATTTACTCCCCCCATAAATAAATAAAAAAAAATTCTAAGCAGCTGGAGACTCGTGTGTTTGTGCCAGTGGAAGACAAGAAGGTTTCCCGCCTTAGTTACAAATTTCATGTCATTGTTCATTCAACACCTCAAAAATGTAGCATAGTGTAGATATTGCAGAAGTCAATACATATTCATGAACATTACCAGTACGTACAGTTTCATATTGACTCATGTTATTTTCAATGGAAGCAGATTTTAAAAAAATCCAACACAATATTTTTAAATCATATTCAATGTTCAGAAAGAAATGGGAATAGCTTGATGCTCTTCTTAATAAGACTTTAACCTGAAATATTCTCTCCTCTTGATTTAGGTCAAATAAACTCTTTATTTTGTGCATATGACTCTGTACCCTTACTTAATTATTCTCTGGCTGTAGCTATTGTTAAGCCCCTACAATTTAGCACAGTTCAGCACATATTTCCAGCTGCTTACAGGAACACACTGGGGAATGTGCTTTCATATCACTTCACACTTACTAAAATACAAATTCTTCCAGAGCAAGGATATGCTGTTGCTATGGATGAATAAATTTTCATTTTAAAATGTACAAAAAATTCAACCTGAGCAAGAGAGGGATGTTTTTACAAGGGCATGTAGTGACAGCACAAGGATAACTGCTTCAGATTGAAAGAGGGTAGACTTAGATTGGATATTAGGAAAAAAATACTGTGAGGGTGGTGAGACACTGGAACAGATTGCTCAGAGAAGTTGTGGCAGTCCCATCCCTGGATGGGGCTTAGAGCAACCTGGTCTAGTGGAAGGTGTGTCTGTCCATGGGTTTGGAACTAGGTGATCTTTAATGTCTCTTCCAACCCAAAACCATTCTATGATTCTATGAAGAATATTGTCATAATATTTTAGTATGATGGATCTTGTGTCTGAATAAATTATTGGGTGAAGCAATTGCATGTACAGTAGTAATGAGTAATAGTGGGTATATAAATACACAGAGCTGAAAAGAAACGTTGACAGCTTTTTTTTTCTAAAAATATTTTTTCTACTATTTGTAATAATCTTTCTAATACTTCTAATAAAATATTTCTATGGGACTTTTAAATATTTCTAAAATACTCATGACTGCCTCAAAACTCTTCTTTAAAAGGTCATAGTGCTAAAAAATAATGTACTTACTTACTTTTTCCCCCCTCTTGTAGATATTTTTAAACGCAGATACAATCCGCCTGGGAAATCTACCAGTGGGGTCCTTTTCTTCCTCCTCCTCCTCACCCAGCTCTTCAGCTCCTCGCCAGACTATCTATGAGCTGTGCATCTGTCCCAATGGTAAACTTTACCTGTCCCCAGCAGGAGCAAGCTCCACATGTCAATCCAGTAGCAACATCTGCTTGTGGAGCTAGAATGACTCCAATTTATCCTCACACCAGAATAGCCTTTTGTTACTATCCCTCTGCTTCACAGTTCGGCTCAGTTTCCCTTGTGACAAGTTTGATGCTTCAAACGGCCTGCAGAGCAACTTCTTCCAGTGTAAGCAGGAATACAGCGCTGCCTTCTCTTGTGGTTTGTGTTGCCACTCAACGTAGAGATGGGAGTGAGATATTCAGAAATCAATGTATTCTTCATCAGGAAACCTGGAACATGATATCACCTTTTGTCCAAAAGGGAGAATAACACAGGTGCCTTTGCTACATGAAGTGAAGCACATCATAGTTTTAGATTTTCGCAGGACCTGGATATGAACTGCACATATATATATATCTACAATACACAAACAAATTTGCCCAGAATCTGATGGTGAGATGAATTGGTTCCCCCTGTATGATAACTTTACTGTCTGAAAGCACAATTTTCCATTCATCTTTTTGGATGTAAACTTTTATCCCTGAATTTTAAAATTTTAAAGCATTGTGTGATGCTTGCTTTACTAAACGATTAAATTCAGTAAATGTTTTTTAACACAAAAAGAGACAGAATCCCTCCCTGAGTTTGCTTTCTTTAAAAGTGTGTTGTTATTCTTTGTCTAGGGTTTTGTACACTAGGTAAATTTGGGAAGTGTTCAGCAATATTACCTTTCAAATTTAAAAAGACATCTGCTCTTTTTTGTCAGATCTGAATGGCCTTATATAGTATTTGTGTTGGCTACTGCATGTGACGCAATTGCTTTAAGCAAAACATACAGTTTCTCGAAAAGAGCAACAGGGCAAAGACAGAAATACTGATTTTATGTTTTTTGAACTGTGTATTACTCTTCACAAGGTATTTATAATTGGCAAATGCAAAACCAAGAGAAAAATCTTCAAAGGAACATCTTGTCCATTTTCTAGCTATGCCTAACTGCTGCCATGGTATGACATTCCCATTTATTATTCTCTTTTGTTTACCATCTGCTTCTAAGGTTTTCAAAGTAATAGTAATATAGATATAAAAACACACATTAAATGACATTCAGTATTAAAAAGTACATTGATATTGCATTGACTTTATCAGGTCTGTGTTTAAATTATGCAGCCCCACTTGCACTCAGATCTCACTACTGGCTTTCTTCTTTGGCATGTGATATTTCTTTCTTGTATTAATGTTCATACTTGTTTGACTTAGTTGGTAAATGAAATTTTATAAAAAATGCTTTGGTATGCTGCTAGGAAATTTATCATAACATTGATTAACAAGAGTGTCTTGAAACTTACAGAACCCAGGAATGTAAAACAGTATAAAAATGTTTCCTATTGTGGAAGATGGCTTGATTACCTGAGGTAAGTGTGATTTTTAATTGTGTCCTTCAAATTACATCACCTAGCATGAAACTCTAGAGGCCTCAGATTGTAAGGCCACCAGAGCAATGATGACATTTTGCAAGGTAACTCTGAAGTCAGACCAGGCAGTGTAAGGTGGGTATTTCTACACAGGATTTTTGGGTTTTTTTTGTCTGAGAGAAAAATATGAAAATCAGCAAACTAATACTGTGATTACCTTTGCATTTCATTACCACCTAATAAGGTTGATTTTGTTTTCACTTTAGGTGAAATTCACTCCTATGCAGAGGTCCAGCACAAGGCGTGTCCACGGCTTGACTGGTGCTTCCCTTTCCATTGGCCCTCTTCAGAGGTGTGAATTTCCCCCCATTGCAAGAATTCTGCGTTTGCTGTTTCTACTAGTTAAATGAAGATTTCTAATTTGCTATTTTATCTCTTTAAAATAAGGCTGTTAACAGCCGATTTGTTATTTCATTGAGAATTTTATTCTTCCACTTGGAAAGAAAATATATTAGAAAATATATTAAAAGCCTGCAGATTTTTACTAGGAGGGACAGAAAGAGATTCATGTGGCAAAGAAGTTGATAATAAAACATTAGAAAGTGTAGCTGTACAATATATCCTTAAAACTCTAGGGAAACAGATGTCTTTTTCTAATGCACACAATGAATAGAATATGTGGACAAATAGTATTTAGGAGGAAAAGAATACAGATCTGTATGAGGACATATCTATATATATTCATTTCTGCGCACGTAGCCATACACTGGCAGCCTAAAAGATTAGCAGATTATAGTGACTAATCTATTTGGTGACTAAATTGTGGCTTCTTACAAATTGCACACAGTAGACTAGGATGTTTTTCTCTCCTCAAATAAGCCCACAGAATGGCTTGCTGATACTTTGCCAAATTTTCCACTGAGAATTTCTTATTTGTTTGCTCCTTACCTTGTGTGATTACTCACCTGTAATACATATGAAAAAGGTTTTTGCCCTCTGGATGGAAAGACCCAACCTTTACAAATTTTACACAAACTAAGGTAGGTAGGAAAAAAATATAATTTGTTACTAGATTAATTTTAAAAGCAAGGCTGGAATAATTTACTACTTTGTATGAAGATAAGAGAGAGCAGAGGTGAAAGTGGCACAGTAGACTCGACAAAACCAAGCCAGTAAATCCACATAGCTCTGCACCATCAGGATTTTCTTGCTTGGAGTCCTGTCATTCTAAGGTAGAGAGTATTTGAGAGCTTCAGCAACCCATGAAATAGCATAATAAGTTCTCATAATGTCTTAATATCTGGAGAATATCATAATATTGATGTTTTACTTTAAATCTACTGCAAACTGTAAGACAGGGAAAATCTCAAGTTTTATTTCTAGCCCACATGATTTCAGAGAGTATTGGAAAAGTGATTTCAATGCATTTAGAGAACCAAAAAAATTAAAGCACTAATAATCTGTAAGTAGCATCATCATTCCTGAGTGGAAGGAGAAATAGACCCAGTGGTTTTGAATGTTTGGAGCTGGCAATAGTGAAAACCTCAGTAGTAGAGTTCTTCCACTTACAGTATACCCCCAAAATATGACAAAATATCGCATAATTCCACAATCTCATTTCAGATGGAAGAAAACTAGATCTCAGCACAAATATATTTAAACATGGAGCTATAGCTGTGCTATTTCAGTGATGGTTTTATAATGCCGAGGTGATTTTTTACAAAGCCACAAGACATTTTCAGCTTCTTTTGGTCACCTTCCTCATAGATTCCTGGCCCTGTCTCCAAATTACTTCAGTCTTTGTTGGCCATTATTATTTGACAGGTTACGATTAACCCCCAATGAATTCTTCTCTAGGTAGAGTGCTTATCTGACTGAATATTTTGATTGTGTATTTTAGAAAAGAGATGTCATTTATTCTGGTTAAGGCAGGAATTTTCCACTAAGAAATCACTCTGTTGTGACAATTGTAGGGAAAAATTCAAGATCTTAGGATATTCTTAAGCACTAATGATAGTGCAATTAAAAAAGGCATCTAAAATATTACTCTGAGTTTTTTATAGTATATGAATACATGTATCAAATAAAGCTTCTTTTTGTACTAGAATGTTTGTATGGAAACCACTAAGATGGTATTGCAGCTGTTTAATTTCTTCAGTGCTATCCTTATGACCACAGTGAAATATATGAAAAGACCTTATTAGCTACATCTATTGAATACAGTAGATTTACCTTCTGTAAAATGAAAAGACCTTATTAGCTACATCTATTGAATACAGTAGATTTACCTTCTGTAAAAATATCTGTGTCGTAATATTATAGGATACTGTCTCTTTCTTGTTTAAAAAAAAAAAAAAAAGAAAAATAAAAGCATCGGCCAACCTCTGAAGCACTGTTAGCTGTATGGTTTTGTATTGCAGTTCATTCATTGATTCAGTGATAAGACCAAAGACTGACTCTTCTAACACTATAACACTGCTGCTTCTACTAATTCTGTTGGAATGAAGAGATGACACGTTGTAATTACAACATGAAATTGTAACATAGTTTAGATTTGTGCAGCATTTTGAGCTGTAGATTATTCACCTTTTTCCAGGATTTACATTTTTTGTCAGGTGGTGCAATTACATTGCTTTTCAGGCGTGCAAGTATCTCCGGTATTCCTAAGGAAATGAAAGAGTATGTATTCCAAAACAAGCCAAGACATTGCTTGTTTCAACTGGAATTATACTGTTTTTCTTGCAAAACAGTGGCTTGACTGGATAACAGAATTCACTTCAACCCATTCTAGATGCAGAGGGCTGGTAGGTCTGGATTGAAGGTACAGCCATAAATGTCTAGAAGGATGTAATGAAGGATGTTCTAAGATATTTAGTTGTTAACACCATGGGGGATTTTTTATGTTTGGGGATTTTTTTAGATTCTAAATCATTGTCTAAATAAAAAAAAAAAATTAAAAAAAAAATTCTAAAAAAGCCCAAAACACCATAAACATTATTAATTGTTGTCAGCTGATTCACTGTAATGCACATGTAAGTCTGATCAAATATTGTTATATCATTTCAATCAGTACTCAGTGAAGGTCTGCTAGCTATTTTTGTTTTGTAACCTCCATGTTAATGATTTTCTTGTGTATATAGATATATAAAAAAGATGGGAACTATTTTCTTACACATACTATGCAATGTTTGTAAAACTGCAATATTACCAAAATTACAAAAGCTGTGCTTTTGTACTGTCTTGCTTTATGTAACCAAAACTTTTTTCTATTTTATGAACTGTCATATAATTGTAGATAATGTTAATCAAAAGTAGTATACTGGAACCTTAAGATTTCTTATTTCATTTTCCTTGTATTTTTCATTTTATGAAAATGATAGCAAGGTTTTGGAAGTTGGAAATTGCTTTTTCTCGGAAAGCTAGAACTTTTACCGCATGTAATTAACACCATCAGTTTGAAATCTTTTCTATACTTTCATTTGGTCTTAGAATTTTTATCTGATGATACTATGTGACCATAAATAAATGTGACACATACAATAGGAAACATATCAGAACTCATTTTAATAATAATTAAGGGTGGAATTTTCTAAGGGTGGGAGGAAGACGTGGAATAGGTGATAGGAAATTTTTAGGTTTTCTGTATATTTTTGTTTGATAGATTTTTTACTTAGTATGATTGATTTCCTTACTTCGGTCTACACTTGCCATATGAAAACAGCTTTAATTTGTTTTTCATTTTGTTGTCCTCACATACAGTATACCAGAGTTTTATTTCAAAAATATTTTTGTAAACAACATGCAGTGCATTTAAATGCAACACCTCTGCTTAGAAAATCCAGTTTTTAAAAAATGCAAGTTTTATTTTTACGTCAGCATCAGTAAAGTTAAAATTACAGTGCAGCATCTCATCTACTGTAGAAGTGTATTACACTACTCAAGTTCCTTTGTACCTTGCCAGAATACGCTAAACTGTCAATGTTTAAACTGCAGCAATATACAAACCACTTGACAATTACAGAGTCATGTAAAAGGTCTTGCAGGGATGCCTCTCTGTTTAAATTGTGTAATGTCAGTTCTGCTAACAGCATAGCCTTGTACAGGTCTATATCAAAATGCAAAGTGAACATTTTGGTGGGTTTTTTGCACTGAGCTCCTCGACGTCATGCTACAATTTCAGCAATATCCACAGTAGCCAGACAGTAGCTAGCTGTGTAATGTGAAAAATAATTGTAATTTCTGTACAAAAGCAACATTTGTATAGAACTGTCAGTAATGTAGGTCCTGCTAAGTGTCAAGTGACTAAAACGCAATAGCTGATAGAGCAAAAAATTTACTCTTGTCCATTTTATTCAGTCTTGGCTTAGTCCAATCTGGGAAAACCTCATGACAATAAAAAACAAATAGAAGGTATAGTGAAGAAAGTCCGCCATAAACATTGTGTTGATTCAGTACGGTCCATACTAACACTAGAATTTAATGCAATCTGTCTGTATAAAATAGGGTCTCCTTTGAAACTTTTAACTGACCTTCAGATTATGTTGTTTGAATTTGAATGTATTTGGTCTCTTGTACTCTCTTACACAAGCCAGGACCAGGAAAAGTTTCAGGAGAGCCAAGGTAAAAGCGTATATTGTATGTCTGGCCTGTTTACAGTCAATTAACCACAATTAAGCTTAGGCTACTTACTTAAGAAAAAGATTAATTGAAATTAGAAAGTTTCACTCAGTTTGGGGAAAATTTTAATCTTTAAGGGCAGTTGACCTTTCTAAGGAGTACCCAGCTCTTCCAGTGTTTCAAATAATGATATGTTAAAGCACTGAGAGTAATTGATATTAAAAAAACTTGTCCTTTGGCTTAATCAAGTTCATTTAATGTATTACTTGATCTGAGAAGTAAAGGTGCTTTTTAATCACATGTATACCTCCTTGTTTGTGAGACCTATGAGGGAGCTCAGGTTCCAGCATCATGTAGAGCACAGTGAAGAATGGATTCCGGCATTACAGGGGCATTCCTTGAGGCAAGAAATTTTGATTTCTGTGCTTTATGGAATTTTGGGAGCTTGAATACCATCATTCTTCACCACTGAGAGATCTTCATTCTAACACAATAACCTATATCTAAGTATATTTTTTTCAGAATTACTCTAAAAAAAATCAGTCTTTTATATTTAATCAGTTTTCTTATCCCAAACACTACAGCAGTAAGTGAAAGTAAAATCCTCCCTTAAATCCTACCCACTTTTACCTCTTCAGCAGGTTTTCAGATGGCGCTCATATCCTTATTTCTTCCCAAATCACAAAAGAATCGACAATGGAAAGAATTTAGCTGTCTCTTTATTAGGCTCCTTTGTGTGCAACTGGAATGGTATAAAAGGTGAAGCTCCTACCAAAGAGGAAGATTATTTGCTTTGTTAAAACAGAAGTTATATGAGAGGGAAAACACAGGGAAATACTGATTTTAGCCTGTCTTACTAGAATTAACTGTAAAAGCTTTTGGACTATAAAATTCTTAATAACTTTTAATTTCTCGTAAGTTTTGTCATTCAGTGAATGCATTTAAAATATATCAAAGGAACTTTCTTATTCCTTACTTTTTCTGATTCTTATGAAAAACACCATTGTAAAGGAGAAAAGCAGTAATCTAGGCATAAATTTTTTGCTTCACAAAATGAAGGTGACCGTGAATTCTCTGTCTGCACGTGTATCTCTGTTTATGACAGAAAAAGCTGAAAATAGGCCAGTATGCCAGGGTGGATTCAGTCACTGGTAAAAACCAACAGGAAACACTGTAATATTCTATGTATTTGCATTAGGCTTTAAATGTTCATTAAAAGTTTGTGGAAAAAAAAAAAAAAATTGTTTTGGTCCATGACTTTTTAAACTGGTTTTTTTTCTAAAATACAGCATCAGCAGTATAATTTTCCCTTTGAAAATTTTTCCTACTTCTAACTACATGACCATTTTGAATCCCACATAAGGAGAGCTCTAAATGATTGTGCAATCTTCACTCATTTGTCAAAACTGGATTAACAAATTGCAAAATGCCCAAAATGAGTCATAAAAGAAAACGGTTAAAGAAATAATTAATGTACTGCCAGTGCCTTTTCATACTTTGGCTGTATTTTGCTCTCAGTAGGTGAGTTGCACTGCTTCTGGAAGCAATAGATTTGATATTTTTGACCTTCCAAATCACTTCTAAAGAGACTCTGCCGACCATTCTGCTTCCCATCCGTCCTCCACAAGGGACTGAAATTTAGGACATGGAGCCTCACCACTGGGGTTTAGGCTTGACTTTTATTGAGTGGTATACCATTAGACTTACTGTAATCCCTATTTTTAAGTGTAAAGGGGAGAGAAAAATCTGATGGCAGCTACTAAAGCTGACCTTACTCATTGCTGCAGGGAGCAGGTTACCATTCAAGGTAATCGTCACTGCTATGGTGGATTGAAATGCAGGGAGAGAAAGAGAGCATATAAGCAAAACATTAAATAGAGAATGAGCATGGAGAGAGAATAAAGGCATGGGGAAAAAAGAAACAGAATGTGGCATTAGAAGAGATTTACAGTTTAAAGGGGAAGAGAATAATTTTGTGTTAAAATTTCTCTGCATATCTTTGGCCTTGTCATATATAACATGCCCAAAGTGCAGGAAGTAGAGGAAAAGCTTCAGGATACAGTTGATTCAGAAATCATTTCCAAGATGAGAAATGTACTGTTCATAAGAAATATAGTGCAGATAATATCAGAAAACTCTGTTGCTACTCTGGCCATGATGAGAGGCACAGCTGTGGAACCTGTAGGCTATAGAAGCTGCATGGAAGGCAGAAAGGACAATCCTGAAAGAATAAGGGAGTCACTGAGGCTTGCATCAGTCTACAGCAGTATAAATTAAAAAATGCTGGAATAAAACATAGAAAATGGAGTACAGTCTATAGGATAGTCTATATCTTGGTGGGGTTTTTTGTTTTG